>CAJNDT010000335.1:1680106-1800106 GCA_905221615.1 Symbiodinium sp. CCMP2592
TATTGAAGATTGAAGAGTGATCTTAGGGCTTGCCTGCAACGCTTTCTGGTCACTTTCCAAAACGGCTAGACAGAGCGCAACTTGAACTCAGCCTTCTGATTTGTGGTGGAAGGTTGTTTCAGATGGGTGTCTGCAAAATGCCGTGGATGCAGAGCACTGCATTGAACAGCACACCCTCCAGGACTTCGAGCTTGAAGTACTTCACCAGCCCTGGAGGTCTCTTGCAAGGCAGGAAAGTGCGAATTTGGATCCACTTCTTGTCCGACTCGAAGGCGACGTGCCAGGTCACGCCGTCTTCGGAGGACCAGATCCGAAAAGATGCCGAGGCTGCCCGGAACGAAGGGCCCCATTCCTCATGGGAGAAGGAGAAGCCCTGAAGATGAACGGCGGCATGGAGAAGCTGCCACTGCACCCACCCTTTTTGCAGGGTGAATGTGCTGGCACAGGCCAGGGATTCGAGCTCGTCCATGGTATAGGCCTCCCGCTGCTCGAGGCTCAGGATCACCACCACCCAGCCACCCACGAAAGTGCCCTTCTTCCCTGCCTCTTCGTAGCGGTCCCAGAGTGTGCACAGGACGTTGGATGTGTGCTCACTGCGTGTTCGGACGTTGATGCTGACGATCGATTCCAGGGAGTTGTCTTCCTTCGTTCGCCAGCTCTGGAGAATCTCCTTTAGCTCATCTTCTGCTATGCACAGCAGGCTTGAGCTCAGGATTTCCTCTAGGAGCTCCGGTCGGAGTGTCGGACGCACCCTCAGCGCTTCTTTAGGGTTGGTGAAGATGAGATCGAGCGCCGCTGCTCGAATCTCAGCCACGTGAAAACGGTCTGCGCTTGCCAAGACTTCGCAAGCTAGCTCAGGCTTAAGCGCATTCCGTGCAAGACCCAAGCACAAAGGACACAATGCTTCAACCTGGTACTTGTCTGCTATGGCAGCCACCTCCACCAGAGCAGCGATGGAGCCCCCGACACTCCCAGAGTACAAGAAGCGCAGGAGATCTAGATCTCGACAGCACTAGCCGAGAAGTCTTGGATGACAACCTGCGACTGGTGCGACTCGGCATAGTTGTGCGATCCTACCATCTTCTCAAAGACAGGAGACCATTGGGCAAGCAGAGAAGACCAGACCTTGAACTCCGTGCGCTTCACGCCCGCCTCAATGTCCTTGGAACTCTCGAGCACGTCCGCAGAGCACTCTTCTACGATGACCGTGAAGTTGCCATCCTTGCCGAAGCATGCCGCCAAGACGCCACAAAGAGAAGCCTGCAGCGTGTAGCTAAGAGAAGCCATGTCCTCTGCCGTCTCTGCCATGATTCCAGAAGCTCCAGAAGCTGGCATGTAGCTAAGAGAAGCCATATCCTCTGCCGTCTCCACCATGATTCCAGAAGCTGGCGTGTAGCTAGAGCTAGAGCAGCTAGAGAATCTCGAGCTCGGAATGCACACAACGAAGCATCTTGAATATCACAAGTAGTTACCGGTGATGTGAAGATGTGTAGTACTGTCAGTCGGTTCACCACAAAGCATCCAAACCTAGGCTGAGAAAGCAAGCTAGGAACCGCGAAGGATACAAAAGCAAAGGAGAGAATCGCTTGAACAGGGCGTTAATTATAGACTGACCCTAAACTGAAGCCGTCTACTAAGTAAGTCTACAACCTATAATCCACAAACCACACCCGACACAAAGACAGCAAAACTCCTGCCATCCTGAACAAGTACGTGCCTACTGTACCATCGCTTAGGCTTAGTGGCTACGGCTGTAATCTGCAAGCACCTTCTTCACTGCAACACCAGCCCGGACCACAAGCTTGTAGTGGAGCTAGGCCTAAACCGTCAACTCACGGAAACTAGAAGTGGAGGAGTATCAGAAGTGGAAGAGTATCCCTCCTTCCAGTCTTTACTTTGGCCTTGTAGGGTTCCTATATATATATATATGTATGTATGTATGTATGTATATATATATAGATAGGTACTTCAGGGCTAAGGTACACATCCAGGCCAAATGATGAAAACTCAACCTCGACTGACTTAAAACGCCTCGGCGAAGCCCATAAATCCAGGAGGCAAAGTTATGTACGCATCTGCAAAATTCCAGCTTTCCGGCAAGCATGATACCCGAACCTCAAGCCTTGTAAACCTAAGGGTCAATGATCACGATGGCCCGAACACGTCGCTGCCTGGGAAGCTCGTGGTCAACGCCCGAACAGCGCTCTGCGAGAAGACTTCTAGCCTTGAAAGGCTCGAAGGTCTAGGGATTTCAAATCTCAAAGGGTTCAGGATTTAGGGTACCGTTCTGGGAGATACTTCACCAAATCATGACTGCACTTCCTCGTATAGAAACAGTACATTCTACGATATAGGTACTTTAGACCACTTGTCAATAAAACGTGTATGGAGCAAGGTTTGGGGCTTCGGGTTTGTCGGGTTCAGGGCTTGTAGCAATACTTGTAACTATGGCTGCGGCTTTAGGGTGTGTGGCTTGCAGCGTTTTTTTTTTGGGGGGCGGGGGGAGTTGGGGTTTCTCGAGTTCAGGGTTCAGGGTTTGGGCTGTCAGGTGTAGCGTTCAGGTTTTAGGGAGCAGAATAACAACAATAGGTTTAATATTCTCGGAAAAAATCCTAAAGCAGACTATAGGCTTAAGGATTGGCATTTCGGCTGTTTGCGTTGCACGCACCTTTGGGCTTAGCGGTCTGGGGTTTATAGGGTTTAGGGCCACACATAGGCCCAAGAGGCTTAGCGTTTTTGTTGGTACACTTCTCGATTTGTGCGTTACGTCGGCTGTTCAGGGCTTAGGGTTGAAGGCAGAAAGGCTATGCCTAGGATAGCCCCACTTAGGGCACTTATAGCCCCAATTATGGCCGTACTTACTAGGTCCCTTGAGACCTTAGGTACACCCAAGCCCGAAGCCAATCCCGACGATCCCCGCGGAATGCGGCATCCTGCCAAAAGGGATTGTCATAGGGATCCATTCCCCCATTCCCTACCCTAAAACCTAAACCTAAACCCTAAAGCCCTAAATCTTACAAACCTTAAACCGCAGGGAAATTCAAGTTTTCTTCCCAAGGAATGCTCAGAGGCAGGCGGGCCGTGTAGACCGAACTTGCAGTTGTTCAGATACACGCCTGACAGGGCCAAGATCGCAAACCCAAAACGCCTTTAAAGAGGTTTGGAGTTTAGGGTTTAGGGGGACCCGAAACCCTAAACCCTAAACAAACACCGAATAACCTACCTTTTTAATGACTTTTGAGACAGAAGTCATACAAAGGAACCCTAAAAAGGTCGGTTTCGTAGGGTCCAGGGAAGCCCCAAACTCTAAACGCAAAGCATTAGGGTTTAGGGTTTAGGGTTTAAGGTTTAGGGTTTAGGGTTTAGGGTTAGGGTTTAGGATGAACCCCAAACTTCATTCTATGCCGAATTCTCAACCGAACACTGAAACTACCATTGCCAGTCCTGCCCCAAGCTCTTCCTTCCCTCAAGGTTTCCTTACGGGGTTTAGGGTTTGGACTCTCTGTCAGGGTTGATTATAGGGGTTTGGGGGTTTAGAGGCCTTTATAATTAGAAGAGCCTTATTTCGCTAAAATTTGGGGGGGTTCTTCCCCAAAATCAGATATTAATAAGTCTGACTACAATCTAGAAGCCCCACATTCTACGATGTGGTTACGTTGGACCCTTTGGGTATGGAAACCCGGATAGCTCCTTTTGAAGAGGGTCCATGATCCACAGTGGCGACCGTTCAGAATCGAGATTCCAAGGGTAAAAGGAGGGACCCTTCATAAGAACCCCTAGGTATATATTATCCCTAATATAGCTATTAAAGACCCATTATATAGCCCCATTATAGGGTAGGGGTCCCCATTAAGGGTCCCTCCTTTGCCCTTTGAGAAATTTGGCCAGGGGATCATGGACCTCTAGCTGGTGCGGGGGTTTAGGGTTTAGGATTTAATTAAGGGTTTAGGGCTTTTAGGGTTTAGGGCTTTGGGGGTTTGGGGCGTTTAGGGCGGGTTTAGGGTAGGGCTTTTATGGCTTTTTGGATTTAGAGTTTGGTTCCTTTTCAATGGCTTGAGGGAGTGTACAGCTTTGGGGGTGCATAGCTCTCTAGCTGCTGACGTCCCTGGCCCTAGCACAAGCCACATATTCACCGATGCCATGTGGGAGTTTCCGAAAATAGGGTATAGTACCCTAAATAGTAGGAACCTATTTATGAGGACCCCAAAATACGGTACCCCTAATTTTCAGAAACTCCCATGTGTGTATGTGTTGATATTGTCTGTGGATGCCTGCTCCTTCCAATCTCAGCTTACATGTTAATCGGTTCTGTTCTTTCCAGCATTCGTGCTGTATGATCTGGCATGACCATGTTGTAACTGATAGTGCTCACAGAATGAATCATCAAGTTATCGAAACTTGCCAATGTAATGTCGAGCCATCCGACTATGAAACTAAACCCGCCGAAGTTAGCTGAACTGGTTAGGCTACATTCAAACGAAGCAAGACAGTTTAGACTCACCTGGTTTAATTGCTAGAGTTGAGTTTTGTATCAGCACCACAACAATTTGACTTCTTGGAGTGTAGGGCTTCGAGAGTTGGGAGCTTTTGAAGTCAAGAGTTTGACACGTTCAGGGGCTTCGACGCCGATGGTTTTGCTTCCAATTCAACCAACGACCATTAACTAGGATACCCAGTAACCTAAGAACAAAAAGGCCTCTCTTTTTGGTATTGGGTAACTTTATAAGGAACCTAGGACTACAAAAAAGGGAATAAGGGTACTACTGGGCATCCTAGTTAAACTTCAAGGACTACCCCCCCCCCCCCCCCCCATGCAAAAGTCTTGGGTCGATTAAACTCCGAAGCCCCAAAATGCGCAACCTCAAAACCTGAACCTAAAACCTCAACCCTAAAACCTAAACCCCCTAAAACCCCTACCCCCAAACCACTAAAGCCCTAAACCCCTAATCCTTAAACCTTCAAATCTTAAACCCTAAACCCTGGCACCTAAAACCTAATGTTAATACCTTCAGCCGGCCTGTGCTGGCTAAATCTTGGGAGCCTTCACACAGGGGCAAAAGGGGAGGGATTTTGGGCTTTACGGCTTAGGACTTAAGGTTTGGGGTTTAGGATTTACAGTAGGGTTTGGGGTCCGGGGGTTTGTGTTCAGGGTCGGGTTTTGGGGATTAGATTTTAAAGCATTTGTAGTTTAAGGCTTCGGGCTTAGGGTTTAAGGTTTTGGGCGCTCGACAAGGGCGTCAAAGGAGGTTTCAAGGGCTTCCAGGGTTGCGCAAGCGGGTTCTTAAAGGCTTGTTCCGAAACCGTTGCAAGATCCCGTTTTGCGATTGTCTGGGTTTAAAGTGTTAGAGTATGGTACTACACAAGGCAGGTGTGTTAGTATGGCAATGTAGGACTTCTACAGTCTAGGGTCTTGGCTTTGGGCCTGGAGTTTTCAGGCTTGTGTTCATTCAGCAAGGCTTAATAGAGCCCGAACAGCCCGGTAACTCACGGCACAAGTTATGTACTGGGTTCTGAATATTATTGGTTGATTTCTTATGAGATTTAAGGAACAGTAACCCACTACAAATCCTAAACCCTAAACCAGGGAGCTTTTCAGGCCTTGATCTGGGTCTTACGCGGCGTTTCGGCCATCAGAGACTCCGTGCTCGATTCATGAAGAGCCCTGCTCTTGTCAAAGGAATGCCTTAGAAGCTGCCCCCACCCTGTAATAGTGACTATAATAAGGATTATATATAGGATTATATTAGGGCCCTATTATATTCCTACTATACCACTATTACAGGGTAGGGCCGCTTCTAAGGAATGCCTGCAATGAAGCCCTCAACATCTAAGCATACAAAAACCTTCACTCCAAAACGCTGAACCCTAAGCGGTGGAGCCTTAAACCGGGAACCTCAAACCCCAAAACCCTAAACCCCAAGACCCGTAATCCCGAAACCTTAACGTCATAAGTAGGGGATGTTGGCATTCAGGCATGCTCACAAGGCCCAATTCTCCTTGTTTGAGGAGTATAATAATTACCTTAAGTCACAGAGGACTCAGCATTATGGTTTACGGATAATTCCTTGATTTATAGGGGCATTGCAAGGGCTCTCCGGGTAGAAGAAAGGGGCCCGCTCCGGTTTGAGGGCAGCGTTTAGGGTTTCGGGTGGTGTTTAGGGTTTCCCTAAAGGGTTTGGGGCTTCCGGTGCATTCAGAGTTTAGGGCTTCCTTAAGGCTCCAAGTGTGCAAGCAGGGATCTTCTTTGGGTTCGGAAGTCTATGAAATGGTACCTGATTTGACCGATTTCGAGCCTGAGTTATAGGGTAAGACAGGGGCCTTGACGCGGAAGGGCAGGGTTTAGGGCCATGTTAAGTTAGACCACACTTTACAGTACATAGTACAAGTATATAGGGCCTAAAACCTATATACGTCCTTACTTTGAAGGCTCCAAGGGGATAGTTAGGGCTCATCACCGGGTTTCAAGGCTCGCGGCCCTTACGTCGGTGCAAACAAAAGAAGGACGCTTTGATTTTGTCCACCTGCGGCAACTGAGGCGCCATGGGCCTGCTTCGCAACACAAAAGCACGCAGAAACGCGGCATGCAAGCGTTTCCATCCAAAACTCCTTCGCTAAGGGTCCAAGTCCATATCATTTAAGGACTTTGGGGCCTTTTCCCGGTACCAAAAACGATGAAGACGGCCTACTTGGATCCTTGGGGTTATGGAGTTGAGCTGTGGCCGATCTTGCACGGTGACCTGGAGGATCGTTTCGAAAAAAAGGCCTTAATAACTAGAATAGGGTTTGGGCGCCCATTACTTTATTTTGTAAGAGATAACCCCCCAGAATAGTGTTTGTAATTCATGCTAAGCCCCTACTGTTAGTATCCCAAAGGGTCCAAAGAACTTTAAAGTAAAATGTAGGGTTTCTATATTAGGAATCACTATTATGATTTGGGGAAGTATCCCCCATAACAATACCTAGGACCCTTTGGGTATGTTACTGTAGCCAGGGTCCTCCAGGTCACCGTAACATGCGCGAGGAAGCGCGCCAGAGCCCATAGAAACCCGAGAGCCTACACCCGAAAACCTAAACTCGGTTTAGGGTTCAGAGTTTAGGGTTGAGGGTACGCAAACCCTAAGGCTCAAAATAGCCCAAAAGCCCTATATAGTATGGTGTTTGGCCCCAAAAGCCTTAAAATGTGAGTCCTTAGAGCCTAAGGGAAAACCTAAGCTGGATTTTACAACCTAACCCCTAAAACTTAACATCCGAAACAAGTCTAGAACTTTTTGAATGGCCCGTATCGAAACGAACCTACACCCGAAAGCATGATCCGTCGTGGTCATTTGCAGTCTCGGTCGACTCCCAGCTTTCAGCGTCCATGATGCTGAAGAGATGAAGTGCCAGCTGCCATTGATGGCCTAGGAGAGGGTCCTTTAAAGGGATCTATAAGCGTTCCTTAAAGGGATCTATCCGAAAATTAGGGGCTACCTTATTTTGAGGTCCTTATGATAGGGATCCTACTATTTAGGGTACTATATTAGGGCCCCCTGTTCTCGGAAAGTACTAGGATGGGTGTTGGGTACCTTCATAAGGAGCCTAGGGCTACAAAAAAGGGAATAAGGGTACTACTGGGCATCCAAGCGGCTGATTCCAAAGCTTTTCACGATGGCATTGTACGAGGCGGCATCAGCTGCGACTTCCGCCTGGGGCATTCCTTCGAAAAGATGCAGTGCCAATTCCCACTGACCTCCTTGTCCACAGCATCTGAGAATAGCACTGTAGACAAGTGTATCTACTTCAATTTCATCCTCGCGCATTCTTCTGAGGAGTTGCAGTGCTAGCGGCCACTGCGCACCCTTCTCGCATGAGGTAATTGCTGCACCATAGGCAACGGTATCGGCTGACATTTGGGCCTTGCGCATCTTCCGGAAGAGTCGTAGTGCCAGCAGCCACTGACTGCCTTTCTCGTATGAACTGATAGTTGCACTGTAGCTGATAACATCAGGCAGTACCCTGGCAGACGGCATGTGGTTAAACAGATGCATGGCCAGCTGCCACTGCAATCCCTTCTCACACGCGCTGATCGCAGCATTGCAGCTTATCACGCTGGGATCGATTTCGGACCTGGGCAAGCTGTTGAAGAGAAGCCAGGCTAGCTGCCACTGCCCGGCCTTCTCACACGCGCTGATGGTGGCATTGTAGCTCACAACATCAGCAGTGACTCCTGCTGTCGGCATTCTTTCGAAGAAATGAAGTGCAAATTGCCATTGATTGCCTTTTTCAAGGGAGCTGATCCTGGGCTTTTGAGTAACCAGGGACAGAAAAGTATAAACTTTTATTTCATGATGGTTCTCTTTAAGAAAAAATATTAAAGTATGGTACTCCGAACCCCAGGATCGTGGCATTGTACGTCGTGGCATCCGGTTCAACCTGTCCTTCGGCTCTGCGAAACAGGAGAAGAGCCAGCTGCCAATGGCCCGACTTTTCCTAGGTTGCCCCTTTCAGGTATTTGTAAGTAAGATCCCCTGAACCCCTGTAAAGGAAGATACAAAATATCCTAAAGGATATTTCTAACCTCCTCTTAAGCCCTTGAAGGGGAAAATACAAGGCTCCCAAAGGCCTACCTAGTTTCACAGGAGCTGATGGTCGCGTTGTAGCTAACAACATCGGCCAATAGTCTGTTCTTCGGCAGGTCGTAGAAGAAAGCAAGCGCCAGCTGCCATCTGCTACCCTTCTCACAAGAGCTGATGGTAGCCTCGGTGTCGATTTCAACAGTCCCCAAAACTGTTTACAACAAGGCCTCTATCAAGATTATCCCAAATCGATGCCTAGTAGCATTGTAGCTGATGAGATCTGCAGCGACTTTGGCTTTGGGCATGCAGTCCAACACACTAAGTGCCAACTGCCACTGCTGACCTCGGGATTGTTGAAATGGCGACTACAAGCTTAGTGGTTTCTGATTTCTTGAGTTTCACACAGCGGCCCCTATGAACAACAGAGGACAGAAGCGTACAACTGCGGAACCTAGTGACCCTTCTCCAAAGCGCTGATCGTAACATTGTAGCTGATGACGTTGGGCTGAAGCCTGGCAGTGGCCATGCCAAGGAACAGGCACAATGCCAGTCGCCACCTTACTTGTGCAAGACCCCGCAGGCGGTAAGTCTCTGTAGGTCATAGGGGCCTTTTTTCTTTAATAACTAGAAGAACAACTAGAAGGGTCTTGGGGCCCCTTTCATTTTACTATGGACTCTTGAGTTCCTACGTACTCACTCATAAGAGCTCAAAAAAGCTTTGTGGAAGAACTAAGACACTTCTTGGCCTTGGAGGAGCTGCTGATGGCCTTGGTGTACTCTGCCAAGTTCCAGCTCCCATGGCCGGTACTCTGCAAAAGCTCGGGATACGTGCTGGTGGTGTTGGTGGTGCTGGTTGTAGGTAGACGATACATGCTTCTTGGCGTTCGCCAATCGTTCGAAAGAACAGAACTCCTCCGTCTTTGAACGGCGTGGTGTCCAAAGCGCTCCAAAAGCGCGGATGTCTCGTCACGTGTGCTGATGCAGGAGTGCGCAGCTGCGCGGAATGACCGGGGTAGCATGGCATCAACCCCACCTATCGTCTTTCATGCAGTTCCCCTATTGGCTACCCGGTCTCTTTCTCACGGTTTCCCGACCACAAGAAGTGGCTAGCGGAATGAAGCAACCACCATGGAGAGCATAGTCGCATTGCAACTTCCGTAAGGAACTATGTGCTCATATGGTGTATATACCTGGGACTTCACCATCAAAGCAGTCCCCGGTATAGATACTCTAGAGCCAATATCGTAACATGGACCCTTAGGGCAGTGCCTGTGCTCCGGGCCGTTTTACCTGAAGGGTCTGATCTAGATTCTAGATAACGAAACATCAGTTATGTGGGGACGCTATAAACTCTGCCTTGGGGAATCTAAGGCAGGCCCCAAAGGCATGTAAAGATTGGAGCAACCTACCTACAGATTGCGGCATCTCTGCATGCAAGTGTACATACGCAATAAACTTGTAACAAGCCAGCTGAATAAGTGAACAACTGATGAGACACATGCACACACACACACACACACACACGCACACACACACACACTCACACGCACACACATGGACGCTGGGTGTGTCCTCACTTTTATAATGTCAGGTGTCTCTTAGTTGAGGAGAACGGCTACGCAAGAGCTGCAAGTGCCGGCGATGATGATGATGATGATCGTGATTGTGATGGTGATGGTGATGTGTCAACTCATCATCGCCACGATTGTGCTGAAGACGCAGATCACAATCAGGAGTTCATCGCCATACCTTAACTACAGCTGCTGCCCGTTCCTGCCTCTTCTTGTACTGCTAAAGACCCAAACTCGAGAAACTCCACAACGGCAAAACATCATAGATCTGCCTTCTTCGTGTAGCTCAAGCACATTGCGAAGACGATCCACGAAGAACACAGTGTCCGGGTCTGCCTGTTTGTTCAGGACTTGTAGCTCATATGGATTCGGATTTAGGGTTTAAAGGATTTAGGGACATTGCAGGCTGAAGGCATATGGATTTGGGGCATGCCATTGCTAACATTTCTGTCAATCTCCCACCTGCACCGAAGCTACTGTTACTATAGGGGTCGGAGAAAATAAGTAGTTGCAGTTGTCGTATGGCACGTGTGTAGCGATGCTATACATTACAGTGCCCAAACATCAGCAAGAACTTAAGACCGCATAAATGCTCATGTGGGAGTTTCCGAAAACTTGGGATACCTCATTTTTGGGTCCTTATAATAGGGATCCTACTATTTAGGGTACTATATTAGGGTCCCCTATTCTCGGGAATTACCAGGATGCCCAGTAACCTAGGAATGAAAAGGGCTCCCTTTTTGGCATTGGGTAACTTTATAAGGAACCTAGGACTACAAAAAGGGAATAAGTGTACTACTGGGCATCCTAGTGTACTCTTTCTGTCCATTATGAACGATTCATCAAGCTCCTATAGTTTCAATGGGTGGAGGGCTTCCCACTGAGGCATTCGGATTACAAGTTGAGGGCTTATTGCTCCGGGCCTCGACCTTCATCTGGGTTGCAGTTGTGGGGCCATTGCGCTACTTACGAGTAGGTACCACGACAGGAACCCTAAAGGGAAAACACAAAAGGTCCCCAAATCGATACCTGGTTCATGTATAAGCCCTCAAGAAGAGCACCAAGTTCGCATCAGGTCGGGGGTTTAAATCCTTGTTGGGGTTGGGTTTCAGGTTTTGTGGTCCAGGAATTTTAGCTCGCACAGTTGGAGGCATGGCGCGTCCTGTAGTATGTAGGAGCGAGTTCCACTGAGAACAAGCCTATCACTATCACCAAACAAAAACAACCCAAAGGGTCCAAAGTACCTATACAGTAACATGTGGAATTTCCATATTAGGAATTACTAGTGTGATTTGGGGAAGTATCCCCCAGAACAGTACCTAGGACCCTCTGGACAAGGCCTTCACGATCCAGTTGTACAAGAGGTAGTGGCCATCGGAAATCACCTGCCTGGTTCGCGACATGGGAGTTTCCGAAAATAGGGGACCCTAGTATAGCACCCTAAATTGTAGGATCCTTATTACAAGGGCCCCAAATAAGGTACCCCCCCTTCGGAAACTCCCACATTAACACCCAAGCCTAAGCCCACAACACCGGCCGGGAAAGCCTATACCCGCAAGCCAAAATCCGAAACTTCCCGCCAAACCCTTCCATAGAACCCCTAAACGCACAAAGCCTGTAACGATTAAGCACCAGTTTGGCTTGCAACGATTTTCTACTTGGTACCTCTTCTGCGTACAAATGCAGCAAAATCGGGGTGTCAAACACATGCAGAAGGCCGATAAGGGCTTACAGTAGAAGCCCAAAAGTTGGAAACCCAAGAGCCTCAATCCTTAAGAGTAGTATAGGGAATCCCAGCACTATTTGGCCTTAATCCGGCTTCCAACTTTATGGGGTTTACTGTATTCCACTTCTACATATCGCACCCCTACGTCACAGTACACCAGATGCTCGGACATACAGGGTGACCCCTAAGCGCAGCGCCACACAGCAGTTGCTACATGCTCGACACCAAGATCCTGCAAATTCATTATATCGGGGCCTGAAAAATCCGAACAGGGTCTTGGATGGTAGCACAATCTGCTAAAACACGGACTGCACGCTGACGATGTTAAACAAGCGGTTCCTTTAATACCCAAACAGACATTCTGGATTACCTCCGCGGCCGTCGGGCACGGGCCGCCAAGTCTATTTACAATGGTGAGCGTTTTTAGACATGCGGAAAATATTGAACAGAACTGCTGTACCACCTCCGTGGCCTTTGCGGTCCGGCCGCCCTCCACGTATTCAACAAATTTCACAGTAGGCCCATAAAGGGATACCATGACTAAGTCGACTTCTATAGTGTACACAACCACCAAAACCATGTAAGAACGGATCATAGAAACCCACAGCCGCGACTCCTTGAACCATAAGATTCCCTCACCAATCAGCCGTAATCCCGATACGTTTAGAATCCCAAATACCTTACCTGAACCCCAGAACATGTACTTGTTTGGGTAATGCATAGGGAAATCCGCATAAGCAGCCCTAAATAGGTAGGGTCTCTAGCATTCAACCCAACTCTAAACTCCAAACAGCACTCCCTGTACCCCAAAGGGTCCAACTTCATGATCCTACAAACCTCTTATCGAGCCCTTATAACAAAAATTCCAGAAAACCCTACATACTCAGTGCTTTCGGTTGATGAAATAAATCCTGCATTACCCATACTAAGGAATATATACCATAATTCCCATAGTCGAGGGTCCTTAAGGTAATGCAGGATTTATATCATCAACCGTTTGGACTCTGGGTACTGCCTCCAGAAGGCAGCGAAGATCCGAAGGTTCAACGCGCTCCTCAGATGAATCGGCTCGAGGTGGCGAAGGCTGTTTAGGGTTTCGGGATAGACCAGGACCCCCGAATGGCAGTTCAAAGGAGCTCTTATGGTCCTTAATAGTGGGTGTTTAGGGATTAGAGGATAGTTGGGGGGTCTAAGAAAGTGTAGGCTTTACAGGGTGTGGTCCTTTTCTTGGAGCTGCTTTCCTCCAGCCGCTTCCCGAAGGAGCTACATGCCTATACAGTATATACATAGGCCCTAGAGTGCCCCTTTTCCTGTAGGTTCATACCCGAGCCCTTTCTTAAGGTTATGTAATTATCTAGGTATGGCCAAAGCATTTCCTATATGGTTATATTGGAGCCTGGGGGGGTGATGCTGGAACTATATGGGTAGTTCTCCAATTTGGGCACATTTCCGGGTCCTTCTCATAAGGGTGCGGTACTATCTTGGGGACCTAAACAGGGACCCTGCTTTAGATCAAATCATATGGGGATACTATTGCTGTCTGTTCAGACCCCGATACTAGATCCCAGGGCTCCATGCAGCAATATTGCACATCTTCTGGCCCTGAGGTTGCGATATAGGAACCCCAAAGAGTATACCATACCGGCAGTTTGGAGAGTTGCATTTCTGGGCTTGGGGCTTAGGATTTCGGGCTGAAGGGCGTAGCTGTGATCAACTAGTCTTTACTAGGATGCTATTTAGATGGATCCTAGCACTCGGGATGATAAGGCCAGGGTTTCGCAATCAGGCTTCGAGTAAACCCTATGCCATAAGCCGTAAACTCTACTTGACCTACACGGACCTACATGTTTCTAGAGTCCCTATACATTCCTGGGGTTTATGATCAGAAAGAGCAGGTAATCGTGGGTTAAAGTCGACCTGGAGCCTGCCAGGCCAAGCGTCTTGAACTCACCACCGACCTCGCACTCTTGACTGGTCATCACCTGTCAACTTGCGCTTGCCGCACCCCCTTTGAGGGGATCCTTTGAGGGTACCATAGGGGATGAGAAAATGGCTCCATGTGCACATGTGGTATATCCTTAGGCCTTAATGGCCGGAGTTCCTTCGTGCTGCGAAATGCGAGACCATACACCCAGCTAGCAGCCCAACACAAAACGTAACAACACATCTGTATGCTTTGTGGCAACACAAAACCTCAAGAACAACATCAACTCCGCTGGGAGCATTACGTGGGTTGCCTGCTGTACATGCGAGGAGAGGCACTATGCAAAACTGTTCTCACCATCGAAGCGGCCATACGATTTCGGTTGCTTAAGTGCGTGCAAACTGAAAAGGCCAGACCCCATAAACCGTAATCCCACAGCGCGGCCTTTCGAGTCTCCAAGCCTGGTGCAATGACCATCGCTTGGTTGCTGTACACCTGGCATCTGCATTCTTAGGGCCTTCAACATGCAGAACAATGACTTGTTAGGCACTGTACCCGGCGTAAAAACTTGAAGAAACCACTCCGGGCATAGGCCGTGCAATTTCTGAAGACGCATCAACAAAGCACACAGAATCGACCCTGTCAGCCCCCAACCCTCAATAAGCCCTCACACCTGTAATTGTAAACTTGTCTATGCGCAAAACAGTGAAGGCGAAAGACCATCCAAAGGCTTCGTCCCGATACAAGGTCTAGGATAAGGATGCTGCTTGAGGGGCTTTCGGCGGATTACGGCTTACGGGGGGAGGGGGAGGGGGGTTCGGTTTTGACGGCTCGGGGCTTGTACTCAAGGGCCCTCGGATGGTGTAGCATAGGCTTTACATGAGGTTCACACCTGAAAGTCAGCAAATGTCAGCAAGGTCTTCCCAAACGAAAACCAGTGGGCCTTAAAACACCAAAGCCGGAGGTACCGCGAGGCCCCGCACGCTCAACCACTAAACCACTACAGCATCTGGACCCGAAGCCATCATAAATCCTATCAGGCCCATGCGTGGTCGCTGAATACAGAGGTTCGACCCCCAGGCCTCAGGAAATAGTCCCCTCACTTCAGGTACCCGACTTGCTTGCTTACGCCCGAAGAAGACCTTGAGCTCTAAACCAGCAAGCATCTAAAGCCAGAATAGTGTTTCGGTTACCCAGAATAGGCCTGGTATTCGTCACATTCGAAGATGCCGGCGTGCTGCGCGTACTGCATTTGAATCAGTCCTGACAACGGCTCAGAATAGCCTAAACCATATTACGGTGAGGCTCGGCAGATCCGCCAGGTCTGTAGTGGGGGTATTTGGGTTGTAAGACAGCATATACCCTAAGGCGCCAAAGTAGTTCCTTTTTGGGGTTCATATATAGAATCCTGTAGGGTAATCCCAAAAAGGAATTAATTTGGGGCCTCGGGGTAGTTTTATTATGTTGCAACAATTTTATCTTGAGGCCGTGCCCTGCCTCTTTAAAAGAATACTTCAGACGCTGCGCCTGCGATTTCGAGTGGGACGGGGAGCGTTCCCTGAAACCAAACGGGCTGGACGATGAGATTGCAAGTATGCAGAGAATCCCAAAGGTTCAGGTAATTACCAGCGCCCTATAGATGCTCTGGTCTGTAGATGCTAGTCTGTTTAGTAGACTTGTGACAATATACTTTTTATCGTTTAGGGTACATCAATCACATCCTTGTACTTCAGACCTTCAAAAAGCTTACATCGCAGAAGATTCCCACAGCTGCAACCCTTCGGTTCTATACCCGGAACCACAGAGCCACAGCCTGCTTCTGAAAAACTGCAACTACCGACAGTCTCCGATTCATATAGCGGGCTTGATCCTATAGAGTTTCATTAAGGGATTATACAGTAAGAGCTCAAGGCTATAGGGGCCTGAACAACTAGCCAAGGGTTTCCAGGTACATTGTGCTCTACTATATTGCTATATAAGCGTAATAATAACCCTAGGGAATCGTATTTCCAATTGTTCAAGCCTCTATTTTGGTTCCTTCGGCTGGTCAGCAATTCCTTCTGCATAGGAAGAAAATAGAGACCAAAAAGAACAACACACAACGATACTATGACGGAGACTATAGGCACGCCAAAAACTAAATCCTCTAATACACCAGAAACCCTCACAAAGCCCACCCCGAGCCCCATTGCGGGGCCTACTTCGTAGGAATACGGCACCTGCTGGCTGGGTGTATGGGCTTAGGGTTTAGGGCTTTAGGGTTTAGGTTTTAGGGACGCCCCAACTACTCTCCATTATAGCCCAAATACTAGTCAGGACCTTGACGGCGCTCTTACACGGGTACAAAGGTACTTGGTAGGGTTTGGGAGCCAGGGTGCAGCTTCGGACGTTGAGGTGAGAGAATTGATAATTTGGTGGTCCGCGGATTCTGCAAAACAATTGTCACACTGTCCAAGAAACAGAATGGAATGTATACCTCTGGGCTCAAACTGTCTACTAAGAGCCTCATATGTTGGCGCTAGGACCGTTTGGGACTATTGTAAGTGAACAGCATGACGACATCCACATTGAAGGTGTTCGCCAAGCTTGTGGACGGTCTCGTGCATGTGACTACAGGATTTCTGGGCCATGGGGTTTAGGGTCGAATTAGAGTCCAGCGCTGTGCTTTCCGGGGTGAGGGGGCTGTGTCGACTGGAATGTCAGAAATCAGGAGTCTCTTGCGTTTGCTATGCAAGGCCTGCAGTTGTAAATCCAATCCCTCCGCAAACTACGACCCCGGCTTTACCTGTAGTCTCCATTGCAATTCCTTTCTTGGGTTTGTGGTTAGGATCCTGTATACTGCCACAGAAAGGGAGCCACAACGGAGACTTTTGGTTAGGATTTGGGGCGAAGGGCCTGCGATGAAATGCACTACCTGGGGACTGAACGTGGCAGTGCACCAACGCGAACAACTTTGAGCGGTTGAGGTTGTACTTGTAGTGCCCTATTCATGAAACCAATTCCAAACCTCCTAATTATCAACCCACCTCAAACCCCCTCTTTGTTGCAAGGACCCTGCTGAAAAACTCCCCAAAGCTTACAAGGCTTACAATCGCAGGTTGTTCAGCCATTGCGAGACAATTCATAGACAACCCAAACCTAAACCGGAAGCTCTTACAGCCAAACAGATCATTAGCTAAGCCGTGACTCATGTGGAGTTTTTTTAGTGTACGTCCCTCTCCTCTCTCTCCTTATCAAGACTCCCATGATTGGGGTCGATATGGGCGGTCCTTTACTTTCCGAACCCAGCAAAACCCGAATACTATACATCCTTGTAACATTATAGACATATAATATGTAAAAAACCTTTGTAAAGCTATTCACTTTTCTGCAACTCTCATCCTACTCCTATAAGTGCCTTTAAGCCCTAAATCCAAAAACCCGAACTAAACTCTAAATCCAAAAAACCCAGACGCCGAAACTCCAGGGCACCACCAAGGCCAAGCAAAAGATGCTCTTCGCTTTGGAAGGCTCGGACCTGTCACTGTCGATCGAAGGTCCATGGTATACTGTAAGGTGTCCTTTCAGGGATCTGTTGCGGTTCCAAAACCAGAACACACTTCTACGTATAAGAATTCTTGCATAATTCACGTAGAGTTGTTCCATAAGAACTCTATATGAGTTCCAGTATGCAGTTGAGAGGCTCTGTCGTTCGAAACAGCCGAGCTGAGGGTAAAAAAGGTAATATACGTGCCTTAATCATTAGAATAGGGCTTTGAAAAGGTATGTTATAGTATAACTATAATAAGGAGCCCGAAAAACAGTATAGGTGTTTAATTACGAAGCAAGACCGCTTTATTAAGAGTGTGGGCTGAAGGCTGGGGACCGGTTGCAGGTCATTCGAAGCTGGGTCAGGGATGTCATACACGTGGAGACATCTGAAAAGATGCCGGTTCAGGGATACGCGTGGAGGGTTCATACGCGTGGAGACATCTTAACAGGGTGGTGTGAGTGAGAGTCAGTGTGGCGCGCGAGATTCTTGTTTGGGGAGGGGTCGGGATAGGGATATGTTGAAAGCATTTGGGCTTTAGGTTTACCTCCAGTAGCCAATGCTACGCCACGCCTAAGCTCTTAATTAAGAAGCTGAAAACGGTCCGTTCCGGGTTCGATCATTAATGAAAGATGACTGAATCTCTGCTTATCTAGAAAGTTATGGCGAACCCTGAAAACCTACATGTTGCTACGGTTCCGTGGCGAGGATTCCTTATATATCTTCTAGAAACACATTCTGCCCAAAAACCTATATTCTCAGGGCTCCTGAATAAGATTTCCGTGTACATATATTGTACAACAGGCAGTGTCGTATCCTTTCCTTGAACAGGTAGGTGTTGGTGGGCTGAAGTAAGCCCTAACCCCACCTCCTACCCGGGGAATGCCGATAAACTGAGCCGCCATACCCCTAAAATAGAGGGCTTATAGACTAATTAGAACAAGGTTTTGGGGAGCAGTTTTCTCTAATTTAAATGAGGAATCCCCCAAAACATGGTATAGGTTAAGTATTTACTCTTTACGAAGGCTTGCCCTCATGGCTGCCCTAAACCCATACCCCAAAGGCTCAAAATAGCCGAAAAGCCTTATATAGTATGGTGTTTGGGCCCAAAAGCCTTACAATATGAGTCCTTAGAGCCTAAGGGAAAACTTAACCTGGATTTCACAACCTAACCCTTTTAAAGCACTTAGATAAGGAAATCATAGTAAGGAGCCCCAAGAAGGTAGGTTCCTCAGGGTCCAGGTAGACCCTAAACCCATACTAAACCGATCCGAGGCACCCCCGCGGCAGCGGCATGGTGAACTTGTCAATGTCGCTTTCGGGCCAAATAGCATTTTCCGGGGTGGCCTCGGACATCTAGACTGTTCAGTAACCCACTGGGAAAAAGTATATATAGCTTATTATAGTCTTCTTTATTTTTTATAATAGGAACCCAGAAACCTGAAAGTAAAAACGTGTACCACTGGACAGCCTGGACATGGGTGCCTGTCAAAATTATTGTCCCTTTTTGGGTGCCCTAAATATTGGTGCCGTATTATAATAGGGATGCAAAAAGGGACCATGATTTTGACAACTACGCACATAGCGTCTGGTTTGGGGTTTAGGGTTTGGGTTCCCGGGGTTCCCTAGAAGCCCAGGCGCCTAGAGTGTCCTACGGTTGATGATACAAATCCTGCAATACATTAAGGACCCTAAACTATGGGAACTATGGCATATTCCTTATAATGGGTCATGCAGGATCTATATCAGCAACCGTAGTGCCAATAACAGCCTTTTCAACTCGGAACAGAAAGTCGAAGGAGGTGGTCGCTTGCTGCCCATCCGAATTTCGCAGAACCTAACCCCAAACCCTGAGCCTCTGAATCCTTAAGGCTCTGCTGATATCTGGCCTTAGGGTGTAGGCAGGATTCAGGGCGGATTTCACTTGTTGAGCTGCGGGTGTGGGGCTCACCGGATTTTATGTTTAGGCGGGATGTCGCAAGTGTAGGATAACATAGACGCCGTAGTAATTAGAAAAGTTTTTGGGTCTATTACAGTATATGAAGGTAATGAGAAACACCAAGGAAGAGAATGTGTAATTACTTACTCCCAGCTCCATGTTTTGCACCTCAGGATCTGCACAGAACCGAAACCGGCTTTAGGGGTGCTTCACCATTGCTGTTTGAATACTTTCCGTTCTTTCGCCAAAAAATCCCGCACGAAGAGTGACAAACGAGATGTGGGGGATACATCGGGCCCTAAAACTCTGCATTGCAGGCCCTCGGAACTCTGCAGGGTGGCTACTTTCGCGTAGCTCCGGCTCTAGAGGTTCATCTCAATCTAAACGTCGTGCTTGACTCTGTCACCAAAACCCTAAACCCCAAACCCGAAGCCCCAGCAAGCCCAGAGCCCTGAACACAAAGACTCCTAAAGACCGAAAAACACGCAAATGCTAACCACTGGAGCACACACCGATACACGAAAAACAAACAGCAACGTTCAAAAACAAACATGACGCAACACAACAGGAAGAGTAACAGTAATATCTATTTAAATTCAATCACAATTAAATAACGAAGCATACTTGCGCCAGATTCGCTCGACAGCCGCACGGCAAGCCAGAAGTCATTCCATCCTGAAAGCGAGGGGCTCTAAACCCTATAAACCCTGAACACAAAGCCCAAGACCGCAACAACATCAGAGATTTGTATTCTCGTGGGTTAACTTATCAGGGTTTAGGGTTCTTGTTTTGTGTGTCTCTCTCTCTCTCTCTCCCCCTCCTTGTCTGTTTTCTGGGGCGGGTCCTGGTTAAGGATTTCAACCTGATTTAGGGATTAGGGCTAGGGGTTGAACGTTTTCGTGCTTTAGGGAGATGCTCAATTAATATCCAGATCCTCGTTAAACCCACACTCTGCACTCCAACGACGTCGATACCACATGAACCGAACCACAGCGAGCAGCTTACTTGCATGAGTCTGCAGTTGAGGCCCAAGAAGTTATTTGCCAGCCTGACCGCACAAATTCCCCAGACAGACACAGAGCTCCCCCAACCCACACATTCAACCTAAAATGTGGCACTTTTTTGTCTCAAAGACAACTTGGGCTCTGATTAGCTTGGAGCTGCGAAGATAGCTTTGCATTGAAAACTTTATAACACCGAAGCTCCAGGACACCAAAACCATGAAGCTACGTGTGATGTAGTATTAGTATCATAGGGATCCTTAGGGGTGCAGGGGGGAGGGGTGTAGGGGACTATATTTCCTTAAATAGGCCTTATTAGTCCTTATTATGGGCCTTAAGGCCCCCTACCCCCCCTCCCCCTACACCCCTAAGGATCCCTATGATAGTAGACATTTGGGAAACAGGATCGGCATAGAGAGTAGTTGATGAAGGCGCACGGCTGACCTATGCAAGCTTAAACCCGGAAGCCTGCCCCCTCCCCTGAAGAAGTACAAACCTTCAAACCACAACACCCGAATACAGAAACCCTCTCAAAACCAACCCCAAAACTACAAACCTCTACAAGTCTACAACTGGCACATCCCTTGCAGGAGATACCATACTTCACTGACGAATGTTTTGAGAGTTCACCGTTCGCCAGAGAACCTATGTACCATAAACCCTAGAACCTCATAAACTCTGAATCCTAAACTGAGCTTGCAAGCCATAGACAAAGCTTACTGCAGCGTAAACTCTTAAAACATACTACCAAAACCTACAATCGCATTCAGGCTCCAGGATCTTAAAGTCAAAACAGCATGCCTCTTGACACCCATGGAAACCATTGCTGGGCTGCCGCTTTCCTACGTACACCCTGATTGGACCTGCGGGTCGTGCGCAAGTACATCGACTATAGGCCGCGCCAGAGCTCCCCCGATTAAGATGAAAAGTATCTTTATATTACCTCTACACCTACCTTCTCCCTACCGGCGAAGTCTCCTAGGTCTCCAACAGCCCCCTCAGTGTCCATTCACTCATAAAGGAGAAACTGTGGCCCTGATGTATCTAAGCTGATCTACTGCAAAGCCAAAGTATATACTGCATACATGGAGCCCTTTTGGGTAAGTTACGCAGACAACCTATAGTGAAGAATCCGAAAGAACAGGTGCATCCCCCAACCGCCGATGCACGACGTCCGTTGATAAAATTGCAGTGCCAAAGTCCCAAGAGACCAAAACACTCTCTAAGTCTATAGCTTGTGACCAGAACCTACAAAATTAATGACCCCAAGCCTTAAAACCCAAACCCGTAAGCCCAAATCACGTACCCTAAGCCCTAAAGCCTTAAACACAAGCCCTAAACCCAACCATTTACCCTAGACCCTAAAACCAAAAGCCTGCATCCAATATAATGAAAGTCTACGCCCTAAACACAGATAGACTGCCCTAAACCATCAAACACCTGGCAGCATCAAGCATTACTTACTAGGATTCCCAGTGACCTCCCTGTTTGGCTTTGGGTTGGCTATACAAGCAAACTAACACCGCAAAAAGGGAAAAAGGGCCCTACCCTCAAGGGTTCATGTATCCAAATAGTATATGCTTTGGTCCCAACGTACATCTTTAAGGCCAAAGCATATACTATTTAGGTATATGGACCCTTATACCCTAAACCCTACACAACCCTTATAGAACCCTTTAGAGGAGCCCTTACAGGTACTCTATACCCTAAGACTCCAAGTATACAAATAGTACCTACTTTGGTGTCTAATGTCTATCAATGCTACCTACTTTGGGCTACTTGGAGTCTTAGGGTTATGGAACCGATTAGAGGAACCCTTTCAAGAAGTCTATTTTTGGTGCATGGGGCCCCTAGGGATGCTGACCCGGCCTGGGGCTGAATCTTGGGAGTTTCATCAGACGCCAGTCTGCGAAGGAAGCACCTCGGAGACTTTGGCTTAGGGATTGGAGTCTAGGGTTTGGAGTTTGGAGTTTATTTAGGGTTTGGAGTTTAGGGTATGGGGTTTAGGGTTTGGGGTTTAGGGTTTGGGGCTTAGGGTTTGGGGCTAAGGGTTTCGAGTTAAATAATACTTGAGGACCCACGCAAGCTTTGGATGCTAGTTAAAGTGCTAAAGTCTGGTGGGTTTGGCCGGCTTGGCATCCCTGAACCGTAGGACCCTAAACCCGAACACCTGGAAATCTTTAAACTTTAAACCCCTGAACTTTAAACCCCGAAACCTGGAATCCTTAAACTCTAAACCGTACGTAAACCCCCCAAACCTGGAACCTGCATCCAAGTCACACTTTGCCACTCGGTGAGCCAGGTGGCAATCCTTGGGTACGGTTTGGGGAATGTAATAGGGTTTAGGGTGCCATTTACGGTTCAAGGCTCCGTGCTACAGGTTAGAGTGGAACTCCGGGCTCTTTCCATTGGGACTGAAACGCTTTGGGCTTTACCCAAGGAGCCCAACAATTTTTCCCAAAGCGGCGCAGTGACACGATAGAGTTCATGCGGCCCTTGGCTTGGCAACGCGTCAATAAAATCAGGAATTCTGGAGTGAGACCAGTCCCGTGCATTTTGGCCTCCAGTGCAACTGGTGCGTCGGTTTCCCGTACAGTCCACTGCACCGCGGTCTTCCCTGGTTGCGATCATTCATCCAGAAGAAACTAGGCCTTGAAACTATCGGCCAAAGCCATCGCCAATTGTTCATCATCGCCTGTAGGTGATTGCGTACGATCTGCGTTCACGCATCTTCTCATCTTCTCGAAACACGGGAGCCGGACTGTCGGCAAGGTTTGTCACCACCTACTCCGGACGGAACTCCAAACACGTTGCTGTGCTGCCAATCGTGCTCCACGATAGATGCTTCAGCTGTTGCTAAACGATGATTCTTCATGACTGCTGTGTGTGGAGGAAACCACCTCATATCTAGGAGCCTGGAAACTGAATTCGGAGAAGATTTGGGGCAGATGCCAGGTTAAAGTTTTCATCTGATTGGACCAGGAGAATGTTCTGCTGATTATGGGGCCACTTGGAAGCCTGTGTATCAGACAAGACTGCCCTAGTTAAGCCCGAACCCAGAATTCTACGCTGTAGCGTGCAGGTACGTCAAATCGTCGTTGGGTATCCAGAGCGTGTGTTGCTTCGTCAGGTGCCATTTTGATGCTCGGGGTCGCAGAACCGTGAACCGTCGAGGCTATTGACCAAAAACCTACAAATCCAAACAAGAGCCTGTTCGCTGTCCTGGACAAACATCACATTCCACTTTGAACAAATGGGCCTTGGTTATTTGACTGAGGGTTGTGGGCTTTGGTGTCGTCTGGTGGTAGTAGTAGCAGTAGTAGCAGCAGCAGCAGCAGTAGTAGTAGTAGTAGCTGTAGTAGTAGTAGTAGTAGTAGTAGTAGTAGTAGTAGTAGTAGTAGCAGCAGCAGCAGCAGGAGTAGTAGTAGTAGTAGTAGTAGTAGTAGTAGTAGTAGTAGTAGTAGTAGTAGTAGTAGTAGTAGTAGTAGTAGTAGTAGTTGGCAATAGTAGTGGCTAGAAGTAGCAACAGTTAGCAATAGTGGAAGTAGCACTAGCAGAAGCAGTAGCAGCCAGCCAGTCAGTCAGTCAGTCAGTTACTTAATGTGTTTTCTGTTCTTTAGGAAGGTAGGCAGTTAGGTAGTTCGGCCACTATGTTAAAGGTTTAAGACTCAAGACACAGCGTGCCTGACCACAACAGACTTGGAACCCTACTCCAAACCGGGACAAGGGCAAGAGCCAACTCCAGCTCCAATACACAGGGTTAGCTTTCAGAACTACGTATACTTAAGTACAGGAAGCAAATATCAAACCCCTAGATCACAATAAGCGAACAAACAGAACATACTCAAGTAGAACGCAACAGATTTACAGGTCGGGCTCCCCCTAAACCTACAACACTCCAGCCTAAACCCTGAACCCCAAAGCCTAAAGAAATCCTAAACCCTTAAACCCTATAAACCTTGAGCCCTACACCCTAACACACGCGCACACACACACACATACACACACACACACACCCCAAGAAGGCCAAGTTCGCGACCGAAAGAGAAGGCTCCACAATCGGACCGCTTCGTGCAAGCCTAGTCGGGTGGCAGTTTTGTAGGTCTCCTCTTTCGGGAGGATATGGGAGTTTCCTAAAATAGGGGACCCTAGGGTTCCTTAAAGGGATCTATAAGGGTTCTAGAAAGGTTTAGGGCAGTTTAGGGTTTGGGGAGTTTCCTAAAATAGGGGACCCTGATATGGTACCCTATATAGTAGGATCCTTATCATAACGACCCCAAAATAAGGTACCCCTAATTTTCGGAAACTCCCACAGATGGGCAATAAGGCACCCGGACCCTTAGACAAGGTCCTTCCTGGCTTTTTGGCGCCTGCTCCAGCCCAGCATCTAAACACCTTGCTGTTGAAACCATGGGCCCCTAGTATGGGCCAACAACCTTGGGATCCCTAAATACCTACTATATACCCTATATAGACTCTTAAGGGTCCCTAGAACGCCCTGATGCTGGGTTTCCACATGGGGGCTCCTACGATTGGCTTGCTAGTGTTTACCTGTAGGTTCATACCCTACCCCCTTTTTTAAGGTTTTCTATCATAATTACCTACACAACAAATCCGAACCAAAAAACTAGATAGGTATCCCAAAAAAGGGGTAGCGTATGAGCCTCTAGGTACTGTTACCTGAACCTCCCAACACCCTGCCCGTTCAAGGACTTGTATACCGAAAGGCCCCAAAGTAGCTCCTTTTTGGGGTTCGTATATACAATCCTATATGGTAATCGCAAAAAGGAACTACTATGGGGCCTCTGGGTAAAAACACCACCCGGGTTGCTAACGGCTCGATCCTGGGTTATAAACCCTAAGGCTCCCTGTGGTCCATGTACCACGGTTAAGGGTTTAGGGTTTGGGGTTAAGGGTTCAGGGTTTAGGCTTAAGGGTTTAGGGTTCAGGGTCAAGGGTTAAGGGTATAATTTAGGCCGTCAAGTAGATTTATAGAAACCCATTCAAGGCATAAGTATATACTAGAAAGGTGCATGGTGCCGTAGGGTAAACCCACGAAGCCCTAGAAAGTTGGGCCTTCTGGCAGTCATACGCAGTCGCGAGGTCCGGCAGTTGTTGCAGAACTGCAGCAGCCATTTAAGGGTCCATGTACCTAAATAGTATATTCAATGGCCTTAAAGTACTCCCTATATGGGTACATTGGGCCCAAAGTATATACGATTTGGGTACATGGACCCTTAGGGATTTAAGGATAAGGGTTTCTACGGGCTTCAGGAAGTCAAGTGGTTCAGATAGGTTTTGGGTTTAGGGTGCAGGGTCTAGGGCTTAAGTTATCCTCCATGGCGCTATGCTTTGTTGTTTTTCAGTGCGGGTCTTCTAGGGCTGAAGGCCTATATATGTGCTAGTGGGCTACTGGGCAATCGGCGTTGCAGAGTTCATCCAGGGTTTTCGGAGCAGTAACCCACTATCTCGCTAGCCGCATTCCACAGGACGTATAACCGAGTTCGGTTACCCCTAATTAAACCTTAAACCCCTAAATCCCTGCACCTTAAATCCCTAAATCCCTGCACCTTAAATCCCTAACCCCTGAATCCCGACACCCTAAATCTAAATCCGCCCACCCTTAGCCCTATAAACCCTGTAACTGGGGAGCCTCATGAAGTCAAACTCGCACTCTTATATCACCTAGGTGGGGCTTTTAAAGCCTTTGAAAAATATTAGTAAGTAAGATCCTCTTAAGCCCAATAAGGGAAAATTTAAAATGTCCCAAAGCCCTACCCAGTCACGTAGCTCCAACCCCAAGGCGCTGAGGATTCACATTTGTCGGTTTTTATTAGACGACCCTTTTCCATCTGCCTGAACGTCCAGAAAGCGGGCTTCCGCTGGGTGTCTCATTTGTCGGGTTTAGGGTTTAGGGTTTAGGATAGGATCGGATAAACTAACACCAAACCCTGACCCAACGTGTCAGCTACCATAATACCGCCATATCGCTCAAATGTTTTGAAATCAGACGGTATTCTAAGCAGTGCCGATTTCTCATCGAAGTAGTCTCCCCATTAAGAAACCGGAGCCGTACACTTTGCAGATTCCTAAGGAGCGCCTAATACGCTCAACAAAGCCGAAATATGAGCCGTGAGTCACATGAGAACGGCTTGTTCCAAGAGGCAGCAACGAAAAAGCTGCAACCAAGCCCTGGACTCGAAGCGCTTAAACACAGCCCTAAAAGGAATTGGCCTTGTGATGTCTGCAAGCTGGTGTCTGCAAGATGCTCAGGACAATCTTTCGGAACCTGCTGCGGTGTGATGTAGGGGGCTTCTTATGGATGGACTGGGTTTTTCGGGATTAGGGTGTATGTATGGTTAAGACTTGAGCAAGGAACAACTAGCATCATAGTCAACATTGGGACGAGAAAGGGTGTGTTCTTCTCTACTCATTCAGAACCCTATGTTAGAGGACACGAGCTGGATTTGTCTCCTGGGCTTCTCCACATTTGGGAGTTTCCGAAAATAGGGGACCCTAATATACTACCCTAAATAGTAGGATCCTTATTATAAGGACCCCTAAATAAGGTACCCCTATTTTCGGAAACTCCCGCATGCATATGACGCTTTTAGAGAGATAGGTCGATGCCTGAGAAACACGTACACAAGCCACTGCCAACGCTGCCTACTGCTGATGGACAAAATCCCGCATTACCCATGAAAAGGAATATACCATAATTCCCATAGTTTAGGGTCCTGAAGGTCATGCAGGATTTCGTCCATCAGCCGTATCTCTAATGGTTCACGCGATCAGGAGGACATGGAACACGCATTTCTGTGAGGAAACGCTGTTGCCACCTTGGTTCCCGAAGTTGATCCACCCCTCCTGGTTCTGGCCATCCTCTTGGCCATCCCCTTGGCCGGTGTTGTCAGTACCGTCTGCTGGGCCTGGGGGCTGCTCCGTGGTCTGCTCCGGGTTGTCTTGGTGGCTGGCAGGCTCCTGGTGGCTGCCAAACTGGGGGGTCGCGTGCATGTCTCGACCAATGCTTGGAGCGCACAATCAGCTGCACACACCACTTGCCGCCAGTCATGCCAGAATTCAGACACACACAGCTGCTTTGGCAGAGAGTCGTCGCGCTCCTTCAATGGCTGCTAAAGGTCCCTATCAGGAGCCAAGAGCATAGCCCGCACCAGTTTCAATCCCTAATTCCTGAAACTCTGGGACTCTAGGCCTTAACCCCGATGCCCTAAACCTCTAAACTTTGGGGTTCGCGGCACCAACGACCTAATCGTTTCGGGGACTATAAAATTGTAAAACCGAGTATGGAACCCTTAAGAAAAATACTTGATATCATTGGTACTTAATCAGACTTTTATATTAAATTAGTTCACGCCATGAAGTGGAGCTTACAGATTGGCCGTCATGTCATGCCATTTGGAAAACGCTTCTACCTTAGAAGCTAAGGGTTTAGGGGTTTAGTGCTCAGGCTATGGGATTCGGAGTCAAGAGTTTAGTGCACATACCTAGAGTAGACAAAGAGCTCGAAAAACCTATGTAGACCTTAGAAGGGGCCCCCACCCTGTAATGGTGGTATAATAGGAATATAATAGGGCCCTAATATAATCCTCATAGTCACTATTACAGGGTGGGGGCCCCTTCTAATGTAGACCTTTGCTCAACGACCACGTCCTTTCTGTTTGGTACGGTGGATACTCCCAGTGAACTCGGAACCCTGTACTGCCCAACAGGACCCACAGAAGCCCATGCCATGACGGCCTCAATATAGGGGCCCCCATAATAGTAATCCTTATAGACCCCTTTAAACGAACCCCTTCGGGGAACCCTAGTCTAACTATTTCGGCCCCTACAGTAGGCCACGAAGAAAAAGGGCCTCGTTGTCTTCCGACTGGCTCGGCCGGCAACACGGTAGTCCAGTGATCAGGCCCTCCTTTAGGGTTTAGGGGCTTAGGGGCTTAGGGGTTTAGGGTTTAGGGCTTTAGGGGGTTAGGGGTTTAGGCTTTAGGGGTTTTAGGGTTTAGGTTTGCTCCGAATGTTCTGTTTGTTCTACGCTCTTTTTTTGGAGTCTTGGTGGAGTATTGTCCTTTCTGCTTTGTTGTGTCAGGGCTAGCTACCTCGGGTAGAAAGTCTTGGGGTGAAGGTCTTGGTGTCTAGGAATTAGTAATCGAGGTTTCAGGAGTCAGTTGAAAGGAAGGGCCTGCAGTCTTGCAAGTCGGGTTTGGACATTGCTGCAACCACAAACGATGCACAATTCTAGCTTATGAGCCCTAAACCCTAAACCCCTTATTGCAACCGCAACCCTAAAACCAATAGGTTTTTGCATCCCAGGCTCGTTTGCAGAGGGTTTCAAGCTGCAGGTCCAAGGTTCGGGATTAGGGCTGAGTCTTCGGCTGTTGTTCGGGTTCAGGGTCTAGGGCTTCGGGTTTAGCATTAGGGTCGCCACTAGCTCCTAACTAAACTCTCGCTGAGCTTTGGGTGTGCGCTTTGATTGAAGATTTCCAATCCCTGGCAACCAAAAAAATCCATGGGCTTGCCAGCAAAATTACGGCACCCTCAACCCGGCCCATTCCGGAAGAAGCAGCGTCCTTGTGCGTCATTGCAGCATTGGCCTCTTTCGTTGGCCATTGGAGGGGGTGTTGGATGTACTACCCTTCTCCGGCAAGCTCCATCCCAAACTGAATCTTCATATTACGAGAGAAGGACAAGGGCTCATATGAAGGGCAAAGACTTGGGCACTCGGGCTGACGAGCAGCGCTCAAGCCTCAAACCGCAGCCCTGAGCCACAGATCCAGTTTCCAGTCCCCGAAACCCTAACCTACAGTAGAAGCCGAAGAGTTGGAAACTCAGTAGCCTCAATCCTTAAGAGCAATCTATAAGGAACCCCAGCACTACTTGGCCTTAATCCAGTTTCCAACTTTATGGGGTTTACTGTCATGGAACCCCGAGCCGTAACCTAACCCCAAAACTCAAGAAACCCTGGCCCAAACCCTATAAACCCTAAACCCGAAACCCTAACCCCCCAAAACCTCAAACCATCTCAAACCCTAAACCGAAAGGCTCGTAGGATCATCCAATATAATTAATAACCTTGGGTGCTGCCACCCCATACAGCAATAGTCTATAATACATAAAAATAACCATGACACTGTCCGAGGCCGTATATGATATTTGCATTGTAAATGTTGTTCACAAGTGTTACTACGTGGGGACAGTATCCACTTTGCTTCTGTGCAGCGCTTACAGGCTTTATTGCTACCTTGAGTTGAGCACGAGGGGCTCTATAAGGGACAAGGTTTTGGGATTTCTGCCAAAACTTCCAGTATTATACCCAAATTCATGGAATACCTCTTAGATCACATTGTGATTCCTGGCAACAACTTGGGGCACACTCCTTGTTCAACGGACATAGGATAAGATGGTCTCACATGTTAACAGATGCCAGCCTTCCTAAGAATCGAAACAACTGATCTCTCGGCCCCCAACCTGGATCCCAGAACCCTCAAACCTCAACCCAAAGTCCTCAGCCAAAAGGCCTAAAACCCGGGCCACCCGAGACGCTGAACCTTAAACCCTAGCCCCAGAGACCTGCCTCGCCATCTGGAAGGGCCACCATGAGGCACGTGCCTCGACAAGCCAGGGAAGCCATAATACAAAGGCCTTCACAAGTAGAATAGGTTTTTGGGGCCCAGTATACTATAAGTATAGTAAGGAACCCCAAAATAGTAGAGGTAACTATCAAGAAGCCATAACTCTGAAATCTAATGAACCCGTCCGGGGCCACGGCAAGAGATCCACACTAGAAGTTTAGGGTTGATTTTGATGCGGTTTAGGGTTTCGGGTGTAGAGTATATAGGGCCCCAAAAAAGCACATAAGCAAAAAATAGGATAAGGATATCCCATATAAACCCCCTTATAATGAAGCCAAATAAGATAGGGATATCCCCATAAAATGCTTATGCTTATGTGCTTTTTGGGTATTTCAAGCCATGACTAGGTGGGGCTTTTTAGAGCCTTTGAAAATATTAGTAAATAAGATCCTCTTAAGCACAATAAGGGAAAATATCAAATGTCCCAAAGCCCTACCTGGATGAGTTGGGTCCCTACAGATTCGACTCAAGGGGTTCGAGGCTGCATCTTGGGGGCCTTGCTGGGAGTTTCCGAAAATTACTGGTACCGTATTTTGGGAGGTCCTTATAATACGGATCCTAATATTTAGGGTACTTTCTTAGGGTCCCCTATTTGAGGAAACTCCCATATGTTCGGCTAGAATGGCTAGAACTTTGACCCACAAGTCTGGGACCGGGAGCAAAACTGTCAGGGGCTTGCTTCCCCACCTGACTCGGCTATTCTTCAAAGGGTGCATGCAGAAGCATGGCATGCATGGGTGCATGCCTGCATGACCCTGGACCTTGAAACCGACACCCCCATCCCGAATCTCCTCAATCCTACTCAAGCCTTTGCATCCCCGAAGCCGTAACCCCTGAAAACTACACGTTACCCAACATTGATATCGAAACCCCACACTCAAGGCCCTTAACATCCCTCGCCTGCAGCCCCCAAAAATCGAAGCCCTAAGCATTCCACACCCCAGAAACCGAGGAATAGTTCGCCGAAACGCTGCTCTCGCCACTCCAGACGAAGGCGTCGCAGTCCCCGTTTTCAGTGCAGACCTGTCCAAAAGAGTTTTGGATGCTGTTTCTGTGCCTTTAAAGATTTGGGAGTTTCCGCAAATAGGGGACCCTAGATAGTAGGATCCTTATTAGAAGGACCCCAAAATGAGGTACCCCTATTTTCGGAAACTCCCAAATTATAGGAATTCAATTACCAGCTTATGTGGGGTTTAGGAATCGAGGTTTGCGAGGGTTTATTGTTCAAGGCTTAGCTTAAAACGGCTTAAGGTCTAGGGCTTAGTTAGGTTTGGCGAAAGCGTCTAGACCCAAGAGTGACCTAGGAATAAAGAAATGGTGCCCTTTTGGCTTAAAAGGGGGTTATAATAAGGGAACCTGAACCCTAAAAAAAGGGAATGAGTGCCTACTCTAGATCCTACCTACAGGCTTATACCCTATCCCTGCTTTAGGATACCTAGTTTTATGGTTAGGATCTGTTGTATAGAAAAGTATGTACCTTGAAAATTAAAAAAATAGGGCATGAGCCTCTAGGCAGACTTTCAAGTTTCGGGTTCAGGGGCGTGGCGTCTCGAGGTCCAACTGGGGGCTAGCACAGGGTGAACGGGCCTTGAACATGAGAACCGCCTTTTGTGGGCGGATGTTGATGTATATAATGTCACAGTGTATACTAAACTCTAAACTGAACCCTAAGGGTCCAAAGGACCCAGTAATTAGGTACTTGGGAAATAGGATAGTAGTTATTAGTTATGTAGGTTAGCGTTTTGGAGAGTATATTGAGTATATGATAATTCGGCACTTGGGCCCTTAAGAAAACCCTAAACACCGCAATAACCGCACAAAAGTAAGTTCTTCAAGGTCCAGGTAGGGGTTCATCAAGGGTTAAGGGTTCAGGGGTTTAGCGTTTAGGGGGGAATAAGTCTGCCGCTCCTTCTTACGGCCTCCTCCATGTCTAAGTCTTTTAACAACACAGGTGTTTGCTGTAACCCGGTGGGCCTTCGCCAGGGTACCTGCTCAAAGCATGAACCGCACGCTGCACCCCAAGCCTCAAAGCCCTACACTCACAAACCCTCAACAGTGTGGTAGTAATGGAACATGGGGGGCCCTAATCTGTCACATACATGACATCATCCTGTTCTCAGGACGCCCGGTAACCCAGAGAGTCTAAAAATAGTTTGCACTGCCTTTGTGGGATTGGGCGCCCAAACCCATCCCCATCGGGGTTATCGGGGACCTATTTCCACACTGGCAGTACACATAAACCTTCAGGGAGCCGAGGAAACAGATTCTTACCCTTCCGTATCATCCAACGTTGGTCCCGGTACCTCGGCGAGGTAAACCCTAGACTCTAGTCGCTGAGCAGTAAACCATGTGTCGATACAAGGATTTACGGACTAGGCTTTCGATTTTTCAAGGCATAAAACGAAGGTCAAAAAGCACCAGAATGCCTTTTGGCAAGCGGCCCCCGTCGAAAGATCGTTGACCTGTGAAGATTTGAGGAGCTTGCGCAAGGCTTTATCTCTACCGTCAGCCGAAACCACATGAACCCTTCGAGCCAACTCTCATGCATAGGGACGCGAAAGAAAAGGACTTGAACAGCCCTAGGCTCAACCCTGAACCCTAAACCCGTTCATCAGGATTACATTGCGCTTGTACCAGGGCTACTTGGCCTCCCCCGACTCCCCCCTAGATGAGTATGAGGCTTCAACGGGTAAATCGGGGGCTTCAAAGGGTAAACCGGGGTGTGGGGTGCAGTATGCCATAAGTAAGTTGGGGAACTCTGCGGAACCCTATTCTAGTTCTTAGCGCGCACGACTCCGGCCGAATCCTTCTCTTGTGGCAAATCTTCACCGAATCCATCCGGTACAAAACACGAACAAAACTAGATGCTAGGTAGGTGTTGCAGACACTTCAAAAAGGCTTGCCACCAAGCCAACAGGAGGTTCCAGCGGGTGTGGAGTTGGAGCGGTGAAGGCAGCACTCTGAACTTGTTGGCTCTTGTCCAAGAGCTTTCGGAGTATCCGCTTTGCAGGAAACTTGCTCACTCGGAGCCTAAATGCGAGTTTCCGAATTGTTTGGGGGCCTTATAAAAAGGATCCTACTATTTGGGGTACTACATAGGGTCCCGTATTTTAGGAAGCTCCCAAATCCCAAACCCCAAACCCTATATACCTAACCTCCAGCAAGAACAATACCTACTTGGAGGGTCGGGGGACTTAGTAGCTGGATAGTAAGTAGACTTATAAGTACCCTCGAAGGGATCCTAATTATCCTAATTGGGGTTATGGTACTTATAACTCTACAAAATAACTACTTAGTAAGCCCCCCGACCCTCCAAGTAGGATCCTTTGCGATTACACACCTCCGACCCCTCGTGCGCTGCCTGGTCGACCTTGGTTCCATGGAGAACCGTCTGGTCCTGGGTTTAGGGCCTGTTTTCAAGATTTATTTAGGGTTCAGGTTTTAGTGCGTTTAAGTGGTTTTTAGGGTTTAGGCTGTCGGGGGTTTTGGGGTTTTTAGGTTAAGGGCTTAGGGTTTAGTGCATTTGGGCTTCTACTGTAGGGTAAGTGGGCTTGCAATGCAGTCGGTCCACTGAAGCAAAGCACTGTGCATCCGGCAATGCCTAGACGAGCAGAGCCAGAGGCAAGCCACAAACACGACCCTAAGGGTCCAAAGACCCAATAATTAGGTACTTGGGTTTAGGATAGTAGTTATGTAGCTTAGTATTTTGGCGAGTGTATGACTTTTTTCGGTACTTGGACCCTTATAACCACCGACCCAGCCAACCTACGACCCAGGTAAAGCCTAGCGCCCTGATCTCTGTAGCTTAGGGTACTTGAGGTCTGTGGCCTGCGGAGTTATTGGCGGGCTTTGGGTTTAGGCGCCGCCTCAGGGAGTCTTTCTAATCTAACTACTAAATGGGGCTTTAAGGCTTACCCAAAGGCACCTCGGAGGGTTGGGCTTAGGGTTTGGGGTTTAGGGAGGAATTCCACTGTGAGGTCTTGTAGAGCTTTCTTATGGAGACGGCAATGGGCCTTTCACTCCGTCACACTTGTTAGGGTCTATAGGGTTTAGGATTTGGGCGGAAGGGCTGGGCTTCATGTGTGCTGACTAGGAACCCTGAAGAGCCTACCTTCTTAATGGCTCATATACGGAAACCACAATCAGCAACCCTCAACAGAGGCTTTTGGTGTTAAGCCCAAAGGGTCCAAAGTACCAATATAGCAGAATGTAGGGTTTCTATATTCGGAATTGATATTATGATTTGGGGAAGTAGTCCCGATAGCAGTACCTAGGACCGTTTGGGAAGGTAGGGCGTAGGCCGATGCAAGAGTAGCGTTTTTAGTGCCAAGAGTCCAGAAACTGCGGCGGACAGCTCCTCACGTCCTGCAAGGCAGAAACAACAAGGGCTAAGCGGCATAGCCTGCATGCTGTGCTTGTATGCCCGTTCAAAAAATCAACACATCTCCTAAGCAGAGAGCAGCACCTGGGGATATCGATTCCCCTGTCGGGGATAGTCTAAGGGGCCAAAATCAGTAACCTAAGGAACCATAACGACTTCCTGTCTCATAGGGTCCCTAGACGCCCGATACAACCGTGGCCATAGAGTCATGAATCCATCTATGTACTCACCGCCAGGGCTCGCTGTGTTGTGTTCTAGTGGTGTGGCAGCTTAGTCTCTACGCCCTCAACGACAGTTGAGGAGGAGATGAGCCGGGTTGAATGAAGCCACCACGGGGCTTAGGGCACTGAGCTCCAGCTACACAATGTTGAAATCCGTGAAATCTCACAGCCAGCCCCTCAAGCCTGACGCTCCGAACACATCCCACACTGCCCCATAGTCACAAGACGTTGATTTAAACGTCTCTTGTCCAATTTCTTTCTGAAGAAACCTTAGTACAGAAACCTCAATCACCAGCCCTCTTAAAACCTGAGCTAAATGCAAATCTTCCCGTTGCCCTGAAAAGGTCATAGGCTGTCATAGCTTACTCACCGGACGCCTGAACTACGACAAACCTAACCCTCCAACCCAGTCAACACCCTAAGCCTAAGCCTTCGCGTAGGGGTTATACAGGGGTTTCGGGTTTAGAGTGCAGGAAAACCCTAGACTCTAGACCCCTAGGTAACCACACGAAAACCACCCCTAAACCCTAAACCCTAAACCCTAAACCCTAAACCCTAAACCAAAAAAAGGGGGAACAACGTCCTGCCACTTGAGGAGTCGCTCGGTCTCAGCGTGGTCCTTCAGAAATGCCTTGCGCCGCTGCATGAGAGATACGCCTCCTATGAGTTCAGGGTTTAGGGCTTTAGGGATACTACCAGGATTGCGTCTTCAAGGTTCCGAATGGGTTTCCGTAAGATGTCTAGGCTTTAAGGCTCAAGAGGTTTGAACAAACTAAATGATGCCACTTGTGACTTCATTGAATTATCAGCAGTCGATGTCCAGCAGGAGTATCGTTCTTTTGACTTGCCTTTGCGTATGACAACACTGACGACTTTGTTCACTGCCACGCCAACTACTGTTCGCTGCTGCTGGTGCTCCTGCTACTACAATAGCACAGTACCCTAAACCACCAAACACTCACGCTAAACCCTAAAGCCACTTGAAGGAACCCTTAAAGGAACCCTAAAACCTGCTATTTGGGCACTGCAGCCTTAGGGGCAGCATGACGGAGTGAGACTCAGCCACCTAGCCGGAGAAATAAACTCTAAAACCCCAGAAACACCAACCCCTTCAACTTCTGAAATCCTCAATTCCCCAAACAACCCCAAACCCCTAAACCCCAAATCCTAAAGCCCTGCAGCCCAAACCCTAAAATCAAAGAGGCCCAGAACCCCAAAGCCCTAAACCTTTAAATCCTAAAGTGCCCCGAACCAAAACCAAGAGTCCTAGAATCCTGCAGCCCTAAAGCATAAAGCGAAAAAATCCAGATCCCAAAACTCTCAATCCTAAACTTCCAAGATCCTAAAGCCCTAAACCTTGAATCCAAAAACCGACAGCGTTAAGCTCGTAGAGCCCTAAGCCTTAAAACCTAAAATCCCGAAGGACTTTTGGTTCAGGGACTTAGGATTTTAGGATTGAGATTAGGGCTCTGGATATTTTCGTTTTATGGTTTAGGGTTTCAGGATTCTAGCCCTAAACCCTAAATCCCCAAATCCTATTATGCTAAAACCCTAAACCCTAAGTCCTAAATCCCTAAAACCCTAGAGCCCTAAACCCTACATCCTAAACTCCCAAAACCCTGAACCTTACATCCTAAAGAGCCCTAGAGCCCTAAACCTTAAAACCTCAAATCCCAAAGCCCTACACCTTAAATTACAAGAAAGCCCAAATCCAAAGTCAAAAAACCATCAAACCCTAAAACCCTAAATTCCGAATGGTGTGAAACAAATGCAAAATCAAAATTGAGAAAGCCTAAAAACAAACAGTCACAACATCCTACAACCCCAGAATCAAATAATCTCGAAATCATATACAACCCTAAAAGCCCGAGATCATAAAATCGCAAAATTCAAGCGTCCTAAACCCTACTAACCCCAATTTCATGAAACCCTGAAAAAACAAACATCACAAAATCATGAAACCCCAACATCTTAAAACCCTAAAGTCACACAATCTACCTTTACCCTGAAGAATCTACCTGTTAGGGGTTCCTTAATAAGATTTCTTTAAATAAATCCTTAAAAAGGTGGGTTATTCCGGGTTAAGGTAAACCTTAAGCCTTAAGTCCTGAAGCCCCAAAATCCCAGACCCCGGCAACCGGACCGGCTACAGCGCCTTGTGTCTCGCCTTCTCACCCTTGGTCTCCTCTGCGGGTTTAGAGTTTTTGGGGTTTAGGGGTTGAAGGGTTGAGGAGTCTGGGAGTTTCGGCGTTTCGGGGTCGAGCGGTTCAGGAGTTTGGGGGCTTAGGGTTGAGGGGTTTAAGGTTTTTTGGAGTTTAGGGGTTAAGGGGCTTTGGGAGTTTAGGGGCTTATGGGGCGTAGGGGTTCAGGAGTTTTCGGGGTTTAGGGTTGAGGGTTTGGGGGTTGGGGAGTGTAGGGTTTTAGGGGTTAGGGATTTAGGATTTAAGGGTGAAGGGTTGAAGGTTTGGGGATTTCGGGGTTAACATAGATAGGGTGTTAGGGGTTTCGGGTTGGCAAACTTGGGGAGCGAAGGTGTTGAGGCTCTAGAACTACTCAGGATCCCAAAGCCGGGATCCTACGGGTTCTTTTCGGTGTCTCTTTAAGGGCACCATCAGGGTTCAGGGCGTAGGGGTAGAGGATTTAGGGTACCGCAAGGGTTTAGGATATCAGGATCCCCGGATCTGAATAATAGAAACTTCGGCCCCAAAGAACTCAAATAGGAACTACTGTACTTCAAGGCCCAAGCAAATACGGGTTGGAACATAGAATCCTGAAGTACTAAGACCATTCCTGTGAGTGACTTCCTCGAAGACTACTACTTGGCCCTGTTCTGATTCTGGAGGCCACTACTTTAAACAACAGTCGGAAGCATGCCGTTCAACCCGTTTTAGTTACAGAGCCTGTCCCGACTTCGTGAATGGGGTTGCGACGCAAATTGGATAGGTTTGAGATTGTGTGTTGTCATTTGTTCCTACTGGACGTGGCGTGTGGTTCGTGAACTTGTCCCTGCATCTGATTGGGGTTGCGACGCAAACTGGATAGGTTTGAGTTTGTGTGCTGTCATTTGTTCCTACTGGACGTGGCGTGTGGTTCGTGAACTTGTCCCTGCATCTGACTGGGGCTGCGACGCAAATTGGATAGGTTTGAGTTTGTGTGGTGTCATCGTGGCCGGATGTCGCCAGCAGCTTATTCCTACTGGACGAGGGCGTGTGGTTCGTGAACTTTTCCCTGCATCTGATTGGGGTTGCGACGCAAATGGGATAGGCTTGAGTTTGTGTGGTGTCAAAATGGCATCAACAGCAGCTTGTTCTCACTGGACGTGGCGTGTGGTTGGTGAACTTTTCCCTGCATCTGATTGGGGTTGCGAAGCAAACTTGGAGAGGTCTGCGTTTGTGTGTTGTCATAATGGGCGGATGTCAACAGCAGCTTGTTCCTGCTGGACGTGGCGTGCGGCCTTGTTCAGCTGCGAGCAGTGGGTCTTCTACCTTAGCCTTCCGGTGCGTTCTATGGTTTGATTGCAGTACGCCAGTTGTTGATTGCAAGACGCCATTGTATTCGCGTTGAGCATCCGAAAACAGTACTCAGTACACAACCATATACACATTGAAACCGCCCGAACCCGTCACACATACGCATCCTGGATTAGGACCTCCGATGCTGAGCGCTTTAACATATCCCAAATGGTCCAAACGACCCAACACTGTGGTACTGGGGTGTATGATAGTAGTTGTGTAGGTAACTGTTGAAGAGTATATGATAGTTAGGTACTTGGACCCCTGAGGGTATCAGTCTCAGAATGTGCCCACAGTCACACCTGTCTTCTTTGATCTGTTTCTCTTTATATCTCCACCTGCCTGCTGATCTATCCAGCATTTTAGGCAGATACCTATCTACCTGTGGTCACTGCTGTACTATAATTACACATCATACTGCGTGCCTAGCTGTCTTACTCGTGGATCTGTCTGTGTGTTGGTGCCAAAGAACCGCATACTTCAACGATGCATCATTGCCTAAACTGCCTTATCTGGCTTAAACCATGAGCCGCGACCCTGCTAACCCTGCACAATCCTAACACTTCGGGTACTGCCCCCATACATTAACAGTCTGTAATAGGCCAACTGTTAAGGGCATGTTCTATCTCTCTCTCTATATATATATATATATATACAGACTGCAAGTAGTATTCAATTTATTCCCTTACTGTGTGGGGGCGGTACCTATACTATAGCAGCAGATCAAGAGACTGCCTTGTGGACCACGGCCTTCATGGCCATTGGCATGAAGGCCTTCAAGATTTGAGGCCAAAACGGGGGTTTAAGATTCTTGGGGTAGGGATTCCTTAATATGAACTCTTTTTTTGTGGAAACCCTGACCCCTACTAAACCCCATAGGCTAAAACCCCTGTTTGGCCTCCTATGATTCAAGCGCAGGACAATCCCACTGTAGTCCTGAGGAGTCCATGAGCTAAAGCGTCCTACGGTTGATGAAATATACCCTGCACTACCATAATGACCCTAGACTTTGGGCATTCTGGTGATTATATTCCGTGTTATGGGTACTGCAGGTTTTTCATATTATCGACCGTACGTACTGTTGTGGGGGATACTTCAGTAGTGATTCCGAATATACAAGCCCTACATTCTGCTATGTAGGTACTTGTCAACCCTTTGGGATGGTATGGCGGTAGAAGCCCCCGAAAGCATCATACACATTTTGCATGGGATGTCGGGCGATGCTGACCCTTATATCTAGACAGGCAGACAGACAAACAGACAAACCTTCCTCTGTTTTCTTACGTAGACTTCGGAGGACAGGATCTATACCACCGTCTATACCGCGCCATGCCCCCTAAACCCTAAACAACCCTTGAACCTGAACGCTGAACCAGAACCCGTAATGGCCCTAAACTAAACCTCAGACCCGAAATAGAGTTTTGGCATATACTATACGATAGGCAAATAAAGGAAGTCTTGTAACGAGGAGTCATGTACAAAATACGTAATATGTCAGGACCCTCTATATCTCTATTGCCCCTACCATGACGATAAGGCCACGGCCAAAGCGCTTGGGGAGGTGTCGGGTTTTTGTACGGGAAGGCCCTTCCGAAATCTGTAGGATTTAGGAAGAAGGAGAGAGCAGGAAACCTTAGAAGCACCCTGAATCTGCAACCCAACCATCCCAAAACAGAAACTCCTACGGCCCTAAAGACTAGACCCAAGAGTAACCTAGGAATAAAAAGGGTGCCCTTTTTGGGTTTTAAGGGGGTTATAAGGGAACCTGAACCCTTAAAAAGGGAACAAGGGCTTACTCTGGGTCCGAGAAGACCATAAACCCTATGGAACCACAAGCGAAGCCAGAGACGGCTTTGTCAATGCGGCTGCACCTGGCACATCCGTTCAGGTGTTACTTGGGGGATCATGGGACTTAGGGTTCAGGGTTTTAGGGATTAGGGATTTAGGGTTTAGGGTTTAGCTTAGAAAAGCACAGTTATCGGTGCTTTAGCTGGGGATACTACAAGTTGTAAGTCTAGTGACCTTATGTGTTCTCAAGTCCCATGACCCTCCAAGTGGGACTCGTGGCTTTTGCGCAGGGGTCTACCCTAAGCCCTAAACCGTACTCTGGCATAAACCCATAGCGCTTATCTGCCCTTGAAAACATCAGGTCCTTACTTGGAGGTTCATGGGTAGTTATAAGTGGAGTTATAAGTAAGGTAACTATAGTAAGCCCTTTCAGGGGACTTATAACTCCACTTATAACTACCCATGAACCTCCAAGTAAGGTTTATGGGGTATTCGTTGAGGCTCAAGCCTTCCCTCACAACCCTCTACGTTCCCTACGGCTCCCAAGTATTCAGGGTTCCTTTCAGAGTTGATTCAAGTGTAGTCCTGGATGTGTTCACCATAAATGATTGAGGTATAAGGGTCAATGTACGAATGAATTGTCTACTTGAGCTAGATTTACAGGAGCGCACTACATAAGTCAACGTATATAGTAGATAAGTACATGGAACCTTAAGGGTTTCCGAAGCCTTCAACCGAAGAAGCCTGCACCCTCAAACGCCGACCCGTCAGGGGAGCCATAAAGGAGCCCTTTAAAGGGGAAACCCCGTATTACCCTTAAGGGAAACCCTGTTATAGAACTCTTATGGCACCCTTAATCCCTAAACCCTCAACCCTAAACCCTTTAAAGGACGCCCTTAGGGTTCCATAGAGGAAGTCATCGGTGTTCGATCCCAGGGCCCAAAACAAGCGATGAAGCTTGAAAGCTTCCTGTACAGTGAACCCCAGAAAGTTGGAACATGAGTTTGGGATGATTAGTGCTAGGATTCCCTCTACCTTGCCTTACGGGAATGAGGATAATGATGTTCCAACTTTCTGGCGTCTACTGTAAAGGTTCCGTTCTCTGCGGGGCTCCTTTAAAGGGATCGCGTTTAAGGGTACTACAAGGGTTTAGGGGGTTTAGGTTACTGCAAGGGGTTCGGGGTTCAGGATACTACAAGGGTACTACACGGGTTAAGGGGTTTAGTGCATTACAAGGGTCTACAGGTTCAGGGTTTGGATTTAGTGTCTAGGACTGTAGACTGTAGAGTTGATGATGAATACCATCCTTTTCTTTCAGTTCATCATACCTGTATCCCTATCAACATATGATTTACGGTGCGAGCTCGTATAATCAGGCATCAACAGTGAGGAGTTTAGGCTGGTGTTTGAGCTTGGTTCTCGGTTTGAAGTCTGGTGTTGGATATGCCGTGAACTTGAAGATCAGAACCAACAAAAGCTGGGCTCGGGGGTGAAATATGGGGGTTTCCGAAAATTGGGGGTACCTTAGTTGGGGTGGCCTTATAAGCATCCTACTATGTAGGGGTACTATATTAGGGTCCCCTATTCTCGGAAACTCCCATATAGGGGCCTCCACGAAAGACCAAGGTTGCGGGATCTAGTCTAGTCTCCTTGTATAGGGACGGCGAAGGGTGATATCTCCCTGTATCATTCAAACCTGCAAGATACCAGATAGCAACCTCAAGTGCCCGCGCCGCACTTTTCCTTCACGGGTGCAGCAGGGCCAATTGAACTGGCCGTTCAGAAGAGAGTCATACCTTGTTTAAGTGTCTTCGTCATGAGGATCCTGCCGTGAGCCGTTAGCCGATACTACCCTAGACATTAGGTGCCGTATTATAATAAGGACAAAAAAAGGGACCCTAATTTTGACAACCACCCAAATTGCAGGTCTGCCGGAGATCCACTACTGAAATCACTGCCTCGATCGACCTATCGCTGTAGGAGTCGTAGCCACCAGCACAACTACTGCTTCTGCTGCTGCCGCTTCTGTTTCATTCTACTACGGCTGCGGCTACTACTACTACTACTACTACTACAACGACTACTACTACTACTACTACTACAACTACAACTACTACTCCTACTCCTACTCCTACTCCTACTCCTACTCCTACTCCTGCTCCTACTCCTACTCCTACTCCTACTGCTACTGCTGCTGCTACTGCTACTGCTACTGCTACTGCTACTGCTACTGCTACTGCTACTGCTACTGCTACTGCTACTGCTACTGCTACTGCTACTGCTACTGCTACTGCTACTGCTACTGCTACTGCTGCTGCTGCTGCTGCTGCTACTGCTACTGCTACTGCTGCTACTGCTACTGCTACTGCTACTGCTACTGCTACTGCTACTGCTACTGCTACTGCTACTGCTACTGCTGCTGCTGCTGCTGCTACTACTACTACTACTACTACTACTACTACTACTGCTACTGCTACGAGGACGACACCTACCAGCACTACCTCTGCAACGGCCATCTGAAGACCTGGACATTGTTCGACCCGGTCTGGAAGTGAAGATTGCTCCTCGGTTACGGTTCAAGGTGTAGAGTCGTTTCGGGTTAGGCTTCAGGGTTTTGGCTTTGTTTGGCCGAATCATGGTTCCGGTTTTGGGGCTCAATATAAGGGCCTGAAAAATCAGAATAGCGCAGCTCCGGTCCGTTATTGAGCACTTAGTCTGAGACTTCGAGGACTGAAGGCTTCACTGCGAGTAACCAAACATCATGACATGATGTCACATTGTGATGAAGGCCTTCACAAATAGAATCGGCTATCGGGGTATGTGGGAGTTTCCGAAAATTAGGGTACCTTATTTTGGGTTCTGTATAAGAAGGATCCTACTATTTAGGGTACACGTTAGGGTTCCCTATTTTCGGAAACTGCCATGTTCATCTACTGTGCTTCTAATCCCAAATGGTCCCAAGGTACCTATACAGAAAACCTACCATGAGTTGGGGGAAGTATCCCCCAGAACAAGACCTAGGACTGTTTGGGAATAGGACAGTTACTAATTATCATATACTCTCCGAAACTCTCCAATATGGTAACCATTCATATCTACTACCTATTTCTGGGGTCCTGGAGCCATATGCATGAATCACACGTTTTCGCCCTTCAAACCCCCACACGTACCTTGAGATCCCAATACCCCTTAATTAAGGAATACGATGAAGCCCCCTATAGTTTAAGTTATATTCCTTAATTCCCTTGTAGAACCCTTATAGATCCCTAATAGATCCCTTGTTGTGGAACCCTTTGAGAAATTTCGTGAAGGGGTATTGGGATCTCTAGACTCTGGGTACTGCAACCAGGTTGCAAGTGTGCCATACTCGAGCCCATGGTCCTGGGAATCGCTGCCTCATGCGCAAACCGCAGGTTGGGCATCCTATACCTACCCTAAGGGTCCAGGTATCTCCTTAAGAGGGTCCGGAATCTCCTAGGGAGAGCCCCTGGCTCTCTTTTGGGTCTCAGAAATCCTACATTCTGAGGTTCCCTGAAGTGTTAGGACCCTTAGCGTAAACCCTTGAAACATGCCTAGACCCTCAACCAGCCCTGAATCCGAAACCCTAAGCACTAAACATCCTGATCCCTATAACCACGAATCCTAAACCTTGTAACCCTAAGCACATGAATCGAATTCCTAAACCGTAAACCCTCAAACCCTGAGACGCAAACCACATAGATCTCTTAAAAAGGACCCCCTAAGGATCCCTTCAAAGTACCCGCCCTGAACCCTAAACCCCAAGCCATGCCTTGCCTTGCCCGCAATGGCCACGTAGAAATTGGCCGGGTCCATGGCCTGCGCATTCTGTGCGACGCACGCAGCCCATTGGTTGAAGTCCTCAGCTGAAAGTTTCCGTTTAGGGCGTAGGGCTTAGCGTTTAGGGCCTCGGTGGCTGAAAGTTTGTGAGACTCTTCTGTCGGTCAAGCGCGTGTTTCGAGTGAGGCGGCCCCAAACCTTTGAAACCTCAACCAGAATCTTCTGATATTGCAGGCTTCGGGTGTTGCGGGTTCAATCAGACTCTTTAATTACCCGATGATTGGCTGCCGCTCCTCGCGCTGCAAACACAAGCACAACCCTCAACCCTAAGCCCTAAACAGCTTACGGTAGAAGCCAGAAAGTTGGAACATCATTAACCTCATTCCCTCAAGGTAAGGTAGAGGGAATCCTAGCACTGATCATCCTAAACTCACGTTCCAACTTTCTGGGGTTCACTATAAACATACAAAATCAACGCTTGATTCGCCCCTGATTGTTCTGACTTAGCCCCAGAGACCCCTTGCACCAATAGTGGGGGGATTCCCTCTACTTTACATTAAAGGTATGGGGATAATGATGTTCCAACTTTATGGCTTCTACTGTAATATATGTGCCTTCCTTAATATTTAGAATAGGGTTTTGGGCCCCATATGGCCCCATTATGCTATAAATATGAGAAGGAACACCCCAAAATAGTAGGCACCATAATACCCCCTTTAACGGAACCCTTACAGAATTATTTAGGCCCCTGAAGTAAGGGTCCTTTAAGCAGAAGAGAAGCAGTGAGACCGGCAGATAGTATGAGGTCCTGCCTTGTGATTATTATGGGAGTTTCCGACAACAGGGGACCCTAATATGGCACCCTAAATGGCAGAATCCATATTATGAGGCCGAAAAAGGTAGCCCTCATTTCCGGAAACTCCAAGATGCATGCATACCACAGCCACAAAGCTCCGAGCATTTAGCAATCTTTTATTCCCGAAAATGCTAACCTACATTACGACTAGACTAAACCCAATCACCTACTTGCTGCATCGGTTGGACTCCTGTGTTCAGAAACCCACTGGAAACAAACTTATACGTGTTTGGGTTGGTTAGATTATAATAGGAACCCAAAGCAACTGAAATCCCAACCCGTCAATTTTATCCCATAACCCCAAGCCGCTAAGCCCTGAGCCCTAATCTCTACCCGTATCCCCAAACCCTACAAAATTGTAGGTTATGACCCCTTAATCAGGGGATATAACCCTTAAAACAGTAGGTTATTGGATCCCCAGGTATCCCCTGAACCCTACGCGCGAACAAGCTGCAGGTTTGGAGCCGCACTCGTGAACAAATTGAGGGATCAGCCCGACCATCCTCTCGTCGAAGCCTCTTTAAGGGATCCATACGAAAGGGTGCAGGGTTAACCGAAAGGGTTACTATGAGTCTTAACCTGGACTTCACAAGGCTTCACATTTTTCCAAACTATTTCTTTACGGGCCTACTGTTAGTACTTTTTTTGCTGAGTGCTTTGGGAGAGCATCACAGGATTGTGGTGTACTTGGACCGGTCCGGTTGAGGTGCAGAGTTCCGGCATTTTAGGGTTCGGGGCATGTGGGTAGTTGTCAAAATTATGGTCCCTTTTTGGGTCCTTGTTATGATACGGCACCTAATATTTGTACCCAGAAAGGGACCCTAATTTTGACAACTACCCATGTGGGTTTAGGGTTTACATAATAGTCATCACTATCATTGGCTGTGGAGCCTGCAGATTTAAGCCCTTGTGCTGCCCTATAGGGCAGCACAAGGGCTTAAATCTGCAGGCTCCACAGCCAATGATAGTGATGACTATTATGGTGATGATGACGAAGATGGTGGTCATGATCCGAACCCGTGGCTCGATCCTATAAGCCAAACTCAGGACCCTTACTTCAACAACCTTGTAGCAGAAAAACACCGACCTAAAACTCGCCGCCCCTGTCAACCAGTAAGGCCCTCTACCTTTCTTTTTTGGGCGGAGGGTCGGGGTGGGGGGGGGAAGGTGCGTTCTTTCCGTGGCGTTACAGGCTTGCGGAGTGTTGCCTTCCGGGTCTAGAGTGTCTAGGAACCAGGCTTCTAGGCAAAGCCAAAATACCCAAACCCGTATATAAACCCTGAGCCCAAGTCACTAACCCGGCCGCCAAACCACCCTGCCGTAATCTGAGTCTATGCCAGATGTTGACGTGAAGACGACGAGGGGGTCGGTGATAAGTTGCAAAATCCTACACGAAGTCGCCTAAGCCAACCGAAATCCCGGAAAGAGCACCACACCACTCCTCTCCCCAAACCACTGCCCAAAATCCTGAACCCAAACCTGCGAACCCGCAGGGCCTACATTTGCCACCAAATTCACTCCTCTTGTGGCTGTCAAATCGGAGATCTCCTGATCTAGGCTTAGATTCTGAGCATGGGGGTTTAGAGCCCGTTGCATCTTGCTCTTGAGGTTTTCGAATCTTGCATTTGGGGTTTAATGCTGTGGAATGTAGGAGTCGGGGTGTGCGTAGATTTTGCGTGGCCCTGGGTCATTTGGAGGTGCCTGGGTAGTTATAAGTGGAGCTATAAGCAGGGTAACTATAGTCATAACCCAGATTAGCGGACTTATAACTGCACTTCTAACTACCTATGAACCTCCAAGCATGGTTTAGGGTGTTATTTGGTTACTTTGCTAAACCCAAACCCGGGATATGCTTTCTATGCTTCAGGGTCTTAGGGTTTTGGGGATAAGCATCTCATTAGGGCTTGCGGGCTTCAGAATTCAGAGTCAAGGTTCAAAAATCGCGGTCTGTCGGGCGCGCGTGCGAGAGAGAGAGAGAGAGAAAGTAAGTCAGTAAGTAAGTAAGTATACATATATATATATATGTATGTATGTATGTATATGTGTGTGTGAGGTGTGTCTCTGTGTGTCTCTGTGTGTGTGTGTCTGTATGTGTGTGTGTGTGCGCCATGATGTTTTATGTGTAGTTCGTGGCCTGCCTATGGATCTATCAGGAGTAGTGATCTGCAGAATTTGTGCTGGTTTTCGCAGGATCCATGATTCACTGATTCAGGGCGTAATGGTAGGACCACCCTGCAAAGCACAGTACAAATGAACGGAGGGTGCAGGATTTACCTACGCTCTCCATTGTAGTTCCCTTTTTCTCGTTTCACCAATTCTACAGTAGAAGCCCAAAAGTTGGAAACCCAATAGCCTCGATCCTTAAGAGAAATGTAGAGGGAATCCCGGCACTATTTGGCCTTAATCCGGTTTCCAACTATATGGAGATTACTGTATAAGCAGGGTATTAATGAGGTAACCCCGAAAAGGAACTACAATGGAGACTATAGGTAGGGGTCTGTAGGGCTAAGGTTTTTTGATTCAGAAACGCAATGCCTTCAATTCAAACCATTGGACCATCGGCCGCGCAAGAAGATTTTTACGGGTCCATGTACCCAAATAGAAAATACTTTATCCTTAAAGTAGTCCATGTATAGGTACTTTGGGCCCAAAGTATGTACTACTTGGCATTACGGCTTTGGATTTTCGATGCTTGACCCTAGGGCTCAAATCACTTAGATAGTAGGTAGTAGATTACTGTACTAGCTATATACTTATTCTATACGGTTTAGGGTTTCGGGCTTCGGGTAGGGTTTAGGGATTATATCAGATACCCCAGTAACCTACTATATAGGTAACTGGAGCCCAAAAAGTACGGCATTCCCGACCTGAACCTTTTTTGTGGCCTGCATGATGATCGCCTTTTCTGTGAACACCGTAGCTTTACTTACCTTGGGTTAGTAAGGAATGGTAGGGTTCCCTTCAAGGGGGTCTATAAGAGTTACTATAAGGGATCTTTGCTTACCTTTGGTTAGTAGGGAATGGAGGAATGGCGTGCGATTTTAACTACTATTGCTACCATTCTTCCATTCCCTACTAACCAAAAGTAGCTTTTCCCGGGCTAGAGGTAGACCTGCAGAACCAATTTGACTCAATATTTCCCTTCAGGGTCCAAGTACCTTATCACTATCAATATACTCTCCAAACTAGTAACCTACATAACCTAGGATGCCCAGCAACCTAGGAATACAAAGGGCTCCCTTTTTGGTACACAAGGGACTGCCATGGGGCCTGGGTTTTTGCACACCCAGTGTTTTGCACTTTTTGCACTACTTGTTCGGTACTTGTCGTTCAGGGTTGCTTTGCATGCTTCGGAAGGCGCTCTGGACCCCTGGAAGTCCTGCAAGCCGTAGTTACAAGAAAAACCACAGATTTCCGCACTGGTTGGAATCCTTCAGACTAGTGCGGAAATCTTTGTGTTGTTTGGTTTGCTTGTGTTGTTGTTTTTTTGGTTTCCGCCACGGCTGACGTGCCCGGACAACCTTCCGCGGTGGCTGTTCTTTTGGGTGTTGGGTCTACTTAAACAAAACTACTGGCCAATCTATCTTATGTTATATTTATAAGCAGTCCGTCTGCTTATGATTCTATGCAGGCTTTCTGCTTATAAGCAATCCGGCTGCTTATAAGCTGGCTGTCTGCTTATGAGCAATCCGGCTGCTTTTAAGCAGGCTGTCTGCTTACAAGCAGTCCGGTTGCCTACAAGCAGGCCTTCTGCTTATTAGCCCTGTTTCTGCTTATAAGCAATATCCTGTTGTTTACAGGCACTCGGGGGCCGCATGAGTAGCTGTTCTAGCCCCACCCACGCGTGCGCCAGACACCAACCAAGACGGAGAACACGAGAACCCGCACCAATTGGGCAAGCATTACTGTAAATTTGATTTGATATCCTGACCTGTTGCATGTTTGATGGAAGAACATGCCAAGCTTATCTAGCATACCACACGACCTGAATTTGTTTGTATTTCCGGTTTCTGTTGAGTATGCAATTCATGATTTGCGGGGGGGTGCGTATGAACGCCTTTCCTTGTTTATGAACACAGACTTGTTTAGAAGAAGTGAGCATCTTATAGAAACACTGTGTGTGCATGTAAACCATTGGGATCTATCAAAGGGAATCGCGAGGATGGAAGGCATCCAGATGGGCCTTGACCATATCTTTTGAACACGTGTCGGGTTTGTATACTACGTCATATCCTGCCGCACCATGTCATAGAATATATGCCAAGTGCTCTAGAAAGCCCGTTCTACACATGGAGGTTACCATTTTATACACACAAATATTGCAAACATACATGTAGATATGTTATCTGACCATCTTCTATCTATCCATCTGCCTATCCATGAATCTATCCATCTCCATCCATCTGTACATTCATATACATACTGGTCTCAGCATGGATGATGTCACCGACCTCTTAACCTGGCAACTTACAGATGTTGTAAAACCCTGATACAATCTATGACAGGATATGTTATGGCACCGCACAATAGACAAAGCACGCGTGTATAGTGTATATGTTTTCGCCGATTTGCAGAAATACCGCCTTGCCACGGTCACATTAGCTGTGCGTTGTGGGGCCCATTATAGCAAGTCATTGAGTAATGCGGCTGTACTGAGATATTGCAAAAAGATTGAACTGAGTACTCACACGCCACAGCCTTCAACGAGTCAAGACCTAGGGGAATCAGAACACGGAAAGTCGGCTCTGCACCCGAGAGTGCCGGGTGTTAAAGTTGTAGAATAAGCTGGAACGATGTATGAATTAGAAGCTGCCCCGACCCTGTAATAGTGACTATAAGGATTATATTCGGCCTCTATTATATTCCTATTATACCACTATTACAAGGTGGGGGCAGCTTCTAATGTATGAAGTAGTTACTCATGTTTAACATTTCCTTTCACTTCGCTTACAAGCGCCGGCGTATCTGCCGTGCACTTCGTATTGTGGCAGTAGAGCGTACCAAGGTAGGTGCAAACACAGAAGCAGTGCATGCATAGGCTTGTGAGTGTATGTATCCCTGTATGAGTAAGCGAAGGCATGCCAAGTTTTCTGTGTGCATCGTTAGTTACAGCGCCACAAAACCAGATGTGTATAATATATGTGTTCCCCTACTGGCAGAAATATATACAGTTTTACGATAGTCATTGGGGTTGCGGATTGGTCTGAGACGCCACATAATCAAGTCGTGCTGACATACTGAAATACTACAATACAGACTCAACTGCGTAGTACTCTCGCAAACACACAGACCTTCAGCACAGAGTCAGGACATCAGGGAATCAGAACACGGCAAGTCGGCTCTGCACCTTAGACTACCGGGTGTTAACGTGGCAGGTTAAAACGATGAGGCAACTACTTAAATGATTATTTCATTTCGCTTGGAAGCGGCTTAGTGGATTTTGGTGGTAGGGCATTCCACGGTAATGCAAATATATACAAAATCACATGTACGGGCTTTTGAGTGTATGCTTGCGTGCATGTGTATCTGTAAGAATAAACATGCCTGCGCATTCACGTATATACATGCACATACGTACTGCATATTGCTACACTTTTGTGAACAGTAGCATGCGTAAATGCATGTGCGCATAGCACAATTCTATATGAGACCAAGAAACACAGTACTCAAAAAACCCAGGCCCCATGGCAGGCCGCTCTCCGGAGGTATTGGGTAACTTTACAGGGAACCTAGGGCTACAAAAAGGGAATAGGGGTAGTACTGGGCATCCTAAACCTCTAACCCTTCCGATATGACCTTCGAGGTCGCTCTCCTGAATGGCATCTTCCAAATGCTCCTCGGACTTTGCAGCGTCCTTAGAAGCTGCTGAGGACTTAAGCCATGGACCTACCTTTAGCCGAACAGGCCTACCTTTTCAGGGTTTTTCAGTATGGGTTCTGTTGATATTTCCTTAAGGACCTACCTTTACCTTTGTAGGAATCCTTATTATGGTTTCTGTTTATGTTTCCTGAAGAAGGTAGGTCTTTTGGGGCCGCCGTTACAGCTGAGGACATCCACAAATCTACGTAAGCCTTTGTACTGAAAAGCGTGGTTTAGGGGTTATGGGATGCTTATAGGGGCCTTGATCCGAACATCATAGGCAGGAACAGGCATTGGAGGGTTCAGGGGGTTGAAGGTGTTCTACTTACGGCCCAAGGGGCTTTTAGATGTATAGGCCCAGGCCTGCATCTCGGACACCCATCCTAGAGAAATAACTATCAATTCGTAACCCTGAATCCCAAGCAGAAATCAGCGGTTTACCTAGACCCCGCAACTACCCTCTAATAGAATATGCCCTAAACACCCACTATTCAGGACCATGGGGTGGGCATTTGGGGGACCATGGCCAAAAACACCCCTCCAAAGAGTTTCGGGTTCGGGGCCCTCTGGGAGTTTAGGGTTTACCTGGACCCTACAACACCTTCCTTTAGGGTTTAGAGTTCAGGGGTTTAGGGTTTAGGCTGCCTTAGTAATGACTTCCATATATATAAATCCTGAAAAAGGTACGTTATGTGGGATTAAGTTTGGGTTGGCAACGGCTCTGAGCAATCTGATTTCCAGGTCTTCGTGCATATTGCGAGATCAGGAAAATTCTCCACTGCCTGAGGTTGCAAGTGGTAGCGCCAGTGTGGTACCCAGTCTGAATGATGCCCAAAAGAAGTAAAAGTCCAAGTCATCAAGCTCAACACAAACTCTAAACATCCCAATTCACAAAGCTTTCCGCTTAAGGTTTATAAGGGTTTAAGCTTCTATTGAGTTTCGAAACTTGAAACTGAGCACTGGCGGTAAAACCCGAACCCCCAATCTCAACTCCTTGGCTCTCTTGACGGAAGAAAGGAAGTACCCTGAGAGCCCACGAAGCTTCCAAAGTACGCTTTTTTTTACCTGGTATTCGGGCTACCCAGAGGCTCCAGAGTAGTTCCTTTTTGGGGTTCATAAGTAGAATCCTATAAGGTAATCCCAAAAAGGAACTACTATGGAGCCGATGGGTATTTGGCATTAGTGTGGTATGCAATGAAGGGGTATGGTAGTATGAAAGAGCCTAATAAGCCCGAATAGGGGGCTACGGCCTGCCTCTGAACGTCAAACCCCGACGGTGCAAGTGCCGACTCTTAAATATTTTTGACCTACGTAACAATTTTCAGGTTTAGGGTTTACCTTAACCCTGAATAACCTACATTTCTAGGGTTCCTTATTATGAGTTCTTTAATACGAGTCCTTAAAAAGGTAGGTTCTTCTGGGTTAAGGTAGGGTATTAGGGTTATTTTCCTGCACCCGAGTACCTAATCATCGGATCCCTGTGGACTCCTAAACACCCTACTACCCTCAGGGTCCAGGTATCTCCTTAGGAGGGTCCGGCATCTCCTAGGGAGAGCCCTTGGGTCTCTTTGGGGTCTCAGAAATCCTACATTTTGAGGTTCCCTGAAGTGTTAGGACCCTGAGGGTGCAGAATCCTCTCAACCCCTTCGGGTTTGGGGTTAGGCTCCCAAAGGGTCCAAAGTACCTATATAGTAGAATGTAGGGTTTCTATATTATGAATACCATAGAATCCTCTCAACCAGTTTTAGATCGCCTTAAAGGAAGCCGAATTATTGGATCCTTTGGGGCCCTTCGTGAAACCCTAATCTCGGGCTCCAAAATAGGCCCAAGGGCCTTTTACGGTGTAGTCTTTCGGCCCGAACGCTACCCCAACATTTTAATCCTCGCGCCTTAGGGTCGGGGCTTAGGGAGTAGGGTTTGGGGTGTGGGGTTGATAGTGCAGGGTGCAGGGTTTCGTTGCTTTGTTTTTTTCGGTTTCGGGTTTAGGGTGTAGGGGTTTGGGATGGGAAGGATTTCGGGGGGGGGGGGGGGGTTGAAGTTTCGGTGTTGGGCCCTACCCTGGAGCCCTATATGTCAAAGGTAATTTATGACATGTCAAAAACTTGCTGATATATTGCTTTCGCGTTGCTGTTTAGAGCTGAGGGTTTAGGAGTTGAGCGCTGAACCCCATATTAACTAGGAAAACACAAACGCTAAATCCTGAAGTTCAAAACCCTTTGTAATTCATGCAAGAGTCGTCGCGCAGGGCCGATGAAGGCACAAGCAGCAGAGCAACAAGAACCTATTCTTGCATTTTCTTGATGGGGCCCTACATGAGTTTACGATAACACAGATTTCGTGGAGTCTTTATCTAGGATACCCAGTAACCTAAGAATAAAAAGGCCTGTCTTTTTGGTATTGGGTAACTTTATAAGGAACCTAGGACTCAAAAAGGGAATAAGGGTGCTACTGGGCATCCTAGTTATAGTGCAATGGACTTGTGTCAGGGTTTGGGGTAGGCGAATGTTCATGGGTGCGGGTCCAGGCATCCAGAAAGTAGTTCCTTGATATAAGTAGCCTCTGGTAGTATAGCGTCGTAAAGTAGGGCCACGGCTTTTTCTATCCTCCCGGGGATCTGGGCCGGAAACCCTGGCGACGTAGCTTTTCGGGAACTCAGAGGGGCTCCTTTAGCTGGAGAGCTGCACATGCCTTCGACGCTGCAGCTACGGGTTCTACCCAGGGGGTCCAGATACCCAAATAGTACTTGGAGGGGCACGGGACTGAGTAAGTGGGTTATATGTAGAGTTATAAGTACCCTAAATGGAGTTACCGCGATTATAACCCTACTTATAAACGACGTACCAAGTCCCCTGCCCCTCCAAGTAGGGTTTCAGGGTTTAAAGGGTTTGAAGGTCCGATTCGGGACCTAAAACCCTCCGTACCTATTGCCACTTGGACCCTTACCCTTAGGCTCTAAGGACTCGTTTTTTGAAGCTTTTGGGGCCCAAAGACCATACTATATTGGGCTATTTTGAGCCTTAGGGTTACCCAAAGGGTCCAAAGTACCAATATAGTAGAATGTAGGGTTCCTATATTAGGAATTACTATTATGATTTGGGGAAGTAGTCCCCATAGCAGTACCTAGGACCCTTAGGGTTAGGACAACCTTCAAACTTCGTCAGAGATGCCTGGGTCGCGGAGCGAAGCATGGCTAAGAAATGGAAGCAAGCAACGGAACCAGCGATGAAAGATCGGCTATCAATGCTTGGGCCAAAGAGGCCACGAGCCGAAGCCCGATCACACGAGGGAATTAATTAGGGTTCAGGGTTTCTTCAAGGGTTCCAACCGAATTTAGGCTTTACGGATTCAGGATGAAAGCTTCAGGATGTAAGGTCTCAGCATGGTTATGATATTACCTAGACTGAACTGTAGTACATTTTCCTGGACAATCTGCGATAGGAAGCTACGAGCCTGCGTTAGGAAACCATGCAAACCAACAATAAAGTGCGACAATCCAGACTCGAAGGGTCCCAGCACTTATTATCATATCGTCCCCCAAAGCATACCTAAAGCCCCTAAACCCTAAAGCCCTAAACCCTAAACCCGTAGGAACCGTCTGCACCAAACTTGCCGGAAGAACCTCGAGCTCCACGACGTCGCAGCAGGGTCGGCTCTCGCCTTGCCCTTGCCCTAGAAGCCCAAATAAGATACCCAGAGGGTCCAAGTACCCCCTATTTTAATACTTTGGGGCCGTTTTAGGTATCAAAAACCATAAATAAGGACTACGTGGACCCTTAGGGATAGGGACCTAAATATTTGATGGACTTGGCAACTAGCTTTACTACATACGTGCCCAAATGGTAGGCGGAGGGCGTTAAATGCCAGCCACCATGCCGAGAATAGTACTTGGGGCCTGGTGGACCATCGGAGCGTTTAGTAGTTAGAACGGGCCCTTGGGAGCATAGACTACGGCAGACCAGAACCAAACAAAGTCAAGACCCGACCAAACCCTTTTAATGACACCCTACCTGGACTTTGCAGTAACCAGGGAGAAAAAAGTATAGACTTTTGTTTCATAACGGTTTCTTCAAGGAACAGGTACCAACAAGTTGTCAAGTATGCTACTCCAAACCCAGGGTACACAAGCTTTAGCGGAGTTCTTGGGAAAGAAGTCGGCCTCGGGGTCGTCATGATGCTTCTCCTTCGGAGCCACCTCGAGCTTGATAAAGCTCTTGGCCTCAATGAGTTTGGGTTCTTGTTAAGGGGTTTGCTGTATGTTATCATAGTAGGGATCTATAGGAAATAATGATGGTTTTCTTATTATGGTACCTTACGTTAAAACTCTTAACAAGAACCCCATGAGTTTGTCCTCAAGTCTGGCTCTAGTGCAGGTGTTCATTCCCGTGTCGCATCCGGCCGGGATAATGCTTGTGGAACCTTACAGCAACCTGGATCGTCGAAACTTGCGCAGCTATGCATACACGTGTAGCAGCATGTTTCTGCACACATACCACTACTGCTTGACGTATCCGACTGCTTACTCCCTCATGTATGTACTGTGTGTATTATGCGTGTGTGCATGTTGTATGTACTGCATATGCATGTATGCATGCATGCATGAATGCATGCATGCACGTATGTATACGCACATCTTCACATAATATACATATACACACTTGCGAGACGTTTTGCCATTCTAATTCAGCAGTTCTGATCCCGCCGAATCCTCTTGAGATCTGGCACCATGAGCTCAAAGCCTCAACTGACAACTTGTGCCCGGGGTTGTGAGGTTAAAGCCCCACAACCTGAAAAGCGATACGTCGGAGTGGCATAATGTAGGAACCTGATTAAGAAACCGTAGCCGTAGCCTTTACTAGGGTCCTTTATATGAACCCTACTGTGTTGGGTTATAGGCCCAGGGTTTCTTAATCAGGTTCCTACATTATGTGCTTCAGTTGTATGCACTACAGCCTTCAATGCAGCCAAGCACTGTAAAAAGAAGAAACGAAATGCACTAAATCCTTATTCCTGTCTTTATCGTCCCTACTCATAACAAAGACCTTGAGCCAACAAACTCTGGCCAGTTCAACGCTTAACAAACCCAACGGTTAAAACGCACTAAACCCTATGAACCCCAAACCCAAAATCCAAACGCTAAGCGCTAAAGCTTGTGGAATCCTTATCGATCCCTCAAAGGAACCCTTCATAGGGCCCCCCAAAAAGCACATAAGCAAAAATGAGGATAGGGATATCCCACAAAAATCCCCTTATATAATGAAGCCCAATAAGGTAGGGATATCACTATAAAAGGCTTGTACTTAAGTGCGTTTTTGGCGTCCCTACTTAAACGAACCGACGCCCGAAAGCCCCTCTCGGCTCCCGGCACCGCAAAGGTCCTCGAAGTCCTCGCAGCAGTCGCTGAAGTCGCGGCAGCTGGCCGTGCACTGGCACCTCAGTGGCTTTGCAGGGGTTTAGGGCTTGGGTTCAGCTTTTTTGTTTTTGTTTTAAGGGTCCTTTTCCGTCTGCATTGTCTAGGTTTAGGGTTGAGGGTTTAGGGGTTGATGATACAAGGCCTGCATTACCTTATGACCCTAGACTATGGGAAATATGGTATTTTCCTCATTATGGGTATCGCAGGATTTACATCATCAGCCGTATCATATCATATGGGATCACACCCGTCCAGCTCAGACCTCATGAGAACCGTGTATGCAGACATAAAGAATTAGTCACTTGGCAAATACATGTAGGGCTTAAGGCCTAGGCTCATTAAGCTATGGAAACAAACTGTATGTGTGCGTACATGCGCGTGTATATATGAACGCAGACATACAACATGCGCTTGTGTTTGTTACTGGTTCATGTGTATGCATGTGTATCTATCTATATATATATACACATATTATGTGTATATTATGAACACACCTACGATGTCAGTACTCGCTAAAAACCTCCAAACATGTGTCCATGATGGTCATATTGCTGGGCCTTCCTCACGTTCACGTTCTTCCGTAAAGTCGTTCTGCCTTCACCCCCGAACCCCTTTGAAGGTCTTACACAAGGCAGGCACCACAAGGAACCTAAAAGGGTAGGTATCTTGTTGACAGACTACACCCCTGTCTGGCTGAGAGCCCTGCGAATTCTCCGGCTTGATAACGTTTAAACAGCCGTAATCTTTGCAGCTCCCCTCCTGTGGGCATCCCGAGTACACAGCTGAAGAGGGCTTCCTTCAAGCGGTTTCATATGGGTGGAGTTTCCTACGGGGTGGTGTGTAGGTTCCCTGTAGTTCCCCCCCCGCCCCCCAAAAAACAATCACACGTTTAGTTCCAAGCTCACCAACGTTTTAACACTCAACACCCGACACTCCAGAGGCTGAAAAGCTATAACCTACAAGCGGTTCCTACAAAAGGTTCGGATATATGTTGCTGAGGCTTCATGAATTTGGGCTGAACTATCGTGTAGAAACCCGTTATAAAACTGTGTGATTCTAAACCTAGGCAGGAATCCTCTTGACGGATCAGGGGACTTAGTGAGTAGTAGGATTATGGAGTCGTAAACCCGATTATGATCCCGCTTAGGGCACATACAACTTCAGTTTCTACCTACTTACGCAAGGTCTGGAACACCCTTCGACATTCTTGTGCCTTGGTCTTTTGTGAAATAGAACACACGGTAAAGGTGGTATCGAGATTTTGACAAAAGCCTCTAGGATCTACGGACTTGGATGCAAGGACGTAAGTTTTGGTACCAATGTTCTGCTGGGTTGGCTCCTATCTTCGCAGATGGGCTCGCCGAGAAGAGCTTATTATCGTTCTTGCCGCTACTAGTGAACACTAAACTTTCCCAGTCCTTAGAAGCACCAAACCATGAATCAAAAAGAGCTTAATGCATCAAATCATAACCCGCTGTTGAGTCGTGAAAGCTGCGCAGCGCAGAGAGCCGCATCCTCTAGAGCTTCTATACCATGCTGCGGAACTCTAATACCCTCAAACCTGTGTGGTACCCTGCAGCCCATATATGGCCCTCTATAAAGCAACGTCAACGTCAGAAGCTGCATTGTGCACGGAGACATCGACCCGTCACGTTCTCAGAATGGGTCTGTGGGCCTTTACCATCAGATCTTCAATGAATTCTGCACGAAGATTCCTCTCCCGACCCCTTTACACAAATCATCGGCCCTGCCTTGGGAGGGGCTGGCATCTCGGCTGCAAAATCCTGATCACAGAGCATGTTCATAAGCCAGGTTACTCAGTAACCCCTGAATAATACTAGGGGTACCCATTTTCCTGATACTCAGTTTTCAGAAGGAGGCCCCAAACCAGAGAGGGCAAAAGGTTACTACTCAGAAACCAAGAAAGATGTTTATCGGAATCCAAGAACCAAGCCTTGAACACTAAAGGCTTGAATCCCTAAACCCGAAGCAGTGAACCCGAAACTCTGAGAACCTACTGGAGTTCAGATGGGGTTTAGGGAACCACCCCGAAGCCCTGAACGGGGTGGAGTTCCGAGCTTTGGGGTTTAGGGGTGTAGGGTTTCAGGATACTCTCAAGACCCCATATAGGGCCCCAAAAAAGCACATAAGCAAAAAAACAAGATAGGGACATCCCACATAAACCCCGCTATAATGAAGCCCCATAAGGTAGGGATTTCCCTATAAAATGCTTATGCTTGTGTCCTTTTGGGGTCCCTAATTGATGGAGCCTTTGTCATACCCTTGCAGGAACCCTGAAGTTCCGGCATGGGGGATGAAATGCATCGTGTGGTGCAGGACTTTAGGGCTTGGAAGAAGGTTGGGCTGAGACTTCGGATGGGTTTAGGGTCAGCAAAGCCTTGGAAATGCTATGGGGCTTCATACTGTTTATGGACAAGATCCTGCATGACCTTAAGGACCCTAAACTATGGGAATTATGGTATATTCCTTCTTATGGGTAATGCAGGATTCTGTCCATCAACCGTATGGGCAGTCCTGTAAACTACGGTCCCATTTGGGATCCACAAAAGACGACCCGGAAAGGACAGGTTTCCGGACTAACTCTAGGAGGGTGCACAGGGGTCAGGGTTTGCTGTAGAGGCCTTAATAATTAGAGTAGGGTGTTGGTGTATTTTCTACTATTCATAATCAGGACACCCAAAAAACAATAAAAGTTAAGTATTCAGCCCCCGTTCAAATGGTTTAGGGGTTTGAGGTGTAGGGTGCTGCCCTAGAAGCCCAATTGCTCGCCGGAGGATTTCTATGCAAAGGCGGTTGTTGAGGTGGACTCCATGAAGGGATTCTGGGTTCTGTGGGTCTTCTGGGCTTTAAAGTAAACAGGGAGAAAACAGTATAGACATTTATTTCATAATGGTTCCATTTAACCCTACGGGTCCTAACACACTTTAGGGAACCTCAAAATGTAGGATTTCTGAGACCCCAAAGAGACCCAAGGGCTCTCCCTACTAGATGCCGGACCCTCCTAAGGAGATACCTGGACCCGTAGGGAAGTAACAGGACCCCCAAAAGTATTGCATTAGAAGCCCAAAAGTTGGAAACCCAATAGCCTCAATCCTTAAGAGTAATGTATAGGGACTCCCTGCACTATTTGGCCTTAATCAAGCCTTAATCCGGTTTCCAACTTTATGGGGTTTACTGTAAAGCATGATACTCCCAAACCCAGTCCTTCGGTCTATTACTTGGGGGGTCGGGGACGTAGTCAGTAGGTAATAAGTAGACTTACAAGTGCCCAAGATTTCGTCCTATTTGGGGTTATGCTGCTTATAAGTCTATCCCAAAGACTCCAAGTATACAAATAGTACCTACTGCGGGGTCTAAAGTCTATAAATGCTAGCTACTTTTGGCTACTTGGAGTCTTAGGGTATACAATTTTACAAGAACTACTTACTAAGTCCCCCGACCCTCCAAGTATTGAGCCCTAAAAAGTCGATCCTTGCATATGGCTTGGTAGTCTTGGCAGCAGGTCCCATCCATCTCACCTCGGCGAGTTTTTCGGGTTTCGGGGTTAGGCTTCATCGTTGGGTTTTTTGAGTTTAGGGTTGAGGATAGGTTGCTTTGGCTTAGGGTTAAGGGTAAAGGGTCTAGCGTTTAGGGTGTAGGATTGCTTTGGCGTAAGAAGTTGCTTCGGTGCTTTTGTCACGGCTACGGATGTCTAGGGTTTCAGGCTCGGTGTGAATCGTTTGTTCCTCCTGGTTTCCATGAAATGGAGTCGTGAATGTATCCCTAGGGATCTAAGGACTCATATATTAAGGCTTTGGGGCCCCAAGACCATACTACGGTTGATGATATAAATCCTGCATGACCCATTATAAGGAATATGCCATAATTCCCAAAGTTTAGGGTCCTTAAGGTATTGCGGGATTTATATCATCAACCGTATGTAAGGCTTTTGGGCCACATCCCTAGGGTATTGGCCCTAATCCCACAGGCCCTCAACCCCAAACCCTAAACCCCCGAAACCAAAACCCTGAGCCTCAAACCATACGCCCTGAAGCCATAAGCCACAAGCCCCAAATCCCAAACCCTTTGCAGCTTTATAGTAGAAGCCCAAAAGTTGGAAACCCAATAGCCTCAATTCTTAAGAGTAATGTATAGGAAATCCCAGCACTACTTGGCCTTAATCCTGTTTCCAACTTTATGGGTTCTACTTCTAAACCCTATAGATCCCTTTAAGGAACCTAAAGATCCCTTATAAAGGAACCCTAAAGATCCCTTATTCAGGAACCCTAAAGGTCCCTTAAAGGGTTTACTATCTGTATGAATTCAGTGCTCCACGCTGCTCTCAGCTTCCGGGTTAAAGGCTGGGGAACGCAGGGGGGGGGGGGGGTCTTGCGGATAAAAGGTTGGTGAGGCTTCCTTTAGGGGCTCCTTGGGTCTGAAGGGGTCCCTTGAAGGGGACAAGGCTACTATGCCATAGGTTCTGGGGGGGCTAGGAGTGAAACGGTTATACACGTCTCCCTTTACAAAGGGAGAAAGTCTCATGTTCGGGCCCTTAACCAAGGGCGTTGTTGTTGAGCGACATCTGACTTAAATAAGGGAATCACAGAGGAACCCTGGAAAGGCAGGTTGTTTGGAGTCTGTAGGGCTTCGAGATTACCCTAAGGGTCCATCCAAAATCCTAACCTACATAACTACTGACCTACAACCGAGTATCTAATTATTGGGTCCTTTGGACCCTTGGGGTTATGGACTCGCGTCGGGTTGATACACAAACCACTGACCCACGTCAAGGCGGGAATTACCAACTCGAGTTGAGGGTGCCACGACTAGGCAGTTTGCGATCAAGTCGCAGACGCAAAACCCAGAACCCTAATGACAGACCATCATACCCGAAATCGTGAATCCCGAAGCGCTACCCTTAGCCCTACATCCTACGAACATCATAAACTCCGGCCACTCCTGTTGGAAGACAGAGTACAAATAGTGAAGGGTGGTTGACGCAGTTTTGTATTTGTCTGGGGAGGTTTAGGGATGCAGGGCTGAGGGCGGCAATTAGGGTTTAGGGTTTAGGGAGCACACGCAATGAAAAAGTGCATGCGAACTGCGTGGCGAGCAGAGCCGCAAGTGGTCGAAGTATCTCAATAGGTCATATAATAAGTAAGGTAAACCTTTGATGAGGTGTTTCTTTGCAATGCCGAAAAGTTGCTCGAAAGTTCAGTCTTCTGCGGAAAATGGAGAAATCCTCAGAAAGCTACAGAAAGCTAGGCAAAGCTAGGAAAAGCTATGAATATCTAACTATTTCCGTAGATGGGGTTGGTTTGTAGAGCGGACTTGATTTCTTCAGAGTGTGCATATCCTCGGCCCTGGTTTGCTACGAAAGGCAATGAAAAGCCAGAAAAGGTGGATTACCCGTATAATGATTACCCTAGAATTAAAAGCAACCACAAACATCACACACCAAAGCCTCAAGCCAAGAGAGACCTGACTAAAGGCGATGCAAGCAGGGTCTCCGGACACTCTTTGTTGCAGTGGCAGCTCGCATGCACTGTGAGATCACCACAGCCATAGAGGCCGCAGGACGCTCTGTCCTGCAATCGTAAGGCTTTGCCGGGTCTTGATGCATTGCGGAGCTGACAAAAAACTCCACAATCTTGCAGTCTTGGCAACTGGCAGCTGAGGGAAACGGTCGTGCCTTGTGTTGCATGTGCGCACGTACTACCACTGCGGCATGAAAGTAGTGCTACGGCATTCAAGCTACGTAGCCGTCACACTGCCGTGATGGGATTCGATATTCGTCCCAAACCATAATATGCAAAGTTTCTTGGTGCATAGTTCCACAAAAGGCAGTATAGTAATATGTTGACTATGCAAGTTAGGACAAACAGATGCACTTTGCCTTCTTACAAAAATTTAAACTGCCGGACAAGGCATCTGTACAGCATGCACTGAACTCGAACTAACTCACACCCCAAACCCTGAAGCCTTGAACCGTCGCACCTGATCTCTAAGTTCTAAAACATACCTCCGACACCTGTTAAGCCCAAGCGCTCAACTCCCCGGACATCCAAAAAACCCTAAACGCTTACGGAAGCGCCACAAAAACCGCAAAGCTGTCCTGCTCCTTTGACTTGACTTTGATGATGGACTGCGACGGTGCCGGGGGCTCAAGGGCAGAATAGAGATTCAAGCCTCTTGCTTTGTAGCTGCTACCGCAGCCCCCCACAACCTACCTTTTGTTTTATTGACTTTTCTGCAGAAATCGTAACACAGAGTTTCGAGTGTTAACATACAATGCATAGTATTAAGGGTCTAGCTTCATTGGCTCGGCTAGGGGGACTTCTGGGGTCTGCTAGGCCCAAGAAGTGCCCGGAAAACCTTGCAGCAACATCCCGGAAAAGCTTCCGCCGAAAGCCCTCCGAAATCACAAGGTCAAGTTCGCAAAGTCAACGATTTCGCTCCAAATCCTGCGACATCTCTCTCACACGGTTGAGATGGAACCCCTGTGTGTTGCCGTCGCCAATGGGGCGCAATGGGGCCTAATGCGGGCTACTGGGTTTCCCATTTGCCCTGAGTCGGTTGCAACCCGCCAAGGGTCCCCCTACAACAATCGAGACAGCTCCCAGGAACCCCGGCCGAAGCCACAAAACTTCTCGTGCAAACAACTTCGAAGGTTAGGTACGAGACTGTATCATACAACTCCAAACGTGCCCTGCAAAAGTTGGGAACGAAAGCCAACCTCAACCCAACGGCCCTAAACAATCAATTAACAACTGCAGCCCCAAAACGCAGAATATAATTAGTAACCTTTGGCCCCGGCTTAAGAGTTATACTCCTTAAGTAAGGCCTTACTTAAGGAGTATAACTCTTAAGCAGTAGGTTTTGGATTGCCAGGAAAGGCCTACTTAAAGGATCATGGGACTTAGTAACTAGGGTTATTCTTAAGGTAACTATACTTATAATCACTTATAACCCCAATTAAGGTACTTATAACCATACTTACTAAGTCCCATGATCCTCCAAGTAATGGGCCCATGGCAAAGTCCGACAGCCAAACCCCACCCACATACCATAACAACCCTAAGGGTTTAGGGTCTAGGGTTTAGGGTCTAGGGTTTAGGGTTTAGGGTTTAGGCCCTAAGGGCTCTGACTCTACACCCTGAAGAAACCTAAACCGCCTAAACCCCACATCCCTAAACCCCAAAGCCCTAAATCCCGATGTCATGGCCGTACACCATGAACCCTAAAATCCCTAAGCGAATAAACTACGCTCTAAAAACGAAAACCAGCCCTAAACCCTAAACTCTAAACGCCAAACCCTAAACCCTCAACCCTAAATAACCCTAAACCACAAACCCTAAACCCTAAACCCTAAACGCCAAATCCGAAACGCTCAACCCTAAACCCTAAACCCCAACCCTAAACCCCAACCCTAAACCCTAAACCCTGACCCTTAACCCTAAACCCCAAAGGGAGCCTCATCCCAAAGGCCTGGCACCTTTGCCGATCTATCCTCAGCTCGGGGAGTCTTGGCTTGGGAAGTTTGGATTGGAGGTTTTACAGGGTTTTAGGGCTTATAGGGTTTATAGGGTTTAGGGGTTTAGGGGCTTGGGAAGTTTGGATTTGAGGGTTTATACTTGGAGGGTCGGGGGACTTAGTAACTGGTTATTTTAAGGACTTATAAGTACCATAACCCCAACTAGGGTCCCTTTTAGGGTACTTGTAAGCCTACTTACTACCTACTTGCTAAGTCCCCCGACCCTCCAAGTAGGGTTTAAGGCTCTACTGGGGATCTAAGGACTCACATATTAAGGCGTTTGGGCTCAAAGACCATACTATATAAGGCTTTTGTGCTATTTTGATCCCCAGGGCTAGGGGAGGGTTTGAGGGTTTGGTGCTTTGGGTTTGAGGATTTAGGGCTCTAGCTTTGAGGGGGGTTTGGGGATTTAGGGGGTCAGGCTGTAGACTGTCGGGCTTGGGTGTTTCTCTCTTCTTCAACGACCGGGCCCCAAAAAGTTCAAACTTTCTAAGATAGAGCAAATATATAAGGCCAAAAAGTCTAAAGTTCCCCCGTTCACTATCTAAGGTTTTGAGGCTTGGGGTTTAGAAGAAGATTCGGGGTTGGCCGTTTCAGGGCTTCCGGGTGTTTCCGGTTTTGGAGTCGGGGGTTTAGGATTGGGTTTTTGGGTCGGGTTTCTGTTGAGGTTTCGGTAATTGAATTGCAATGTCTCTGGAGTTTTTAGCATGGGTGTTCAGACTTATATGGGGAGTTGTCAAAAATATGGTTCCTTTGTGGGTACCCTAAATATTAGGTGCCGCATTCTAACCCAGAGGGTCCAAGTACCCAAATAGTAGGGATTTAGGTCCCAAAATCCATACTCTGAATGGTTTTTGGACCTTGAAACCCTACTATTTGGGTACTTGGACCCTTAGGGTAATAAGGACCCGAAAAGGGACCCTAATTTTGACAACCACCCATGTACCGAACCTCTGCAGCGAGGGTCCTCTGGAGTCAAATTCCACACTTGCAGTACATGTGGAATGTCTGGAAGCGACCACTTAACTTAAGGACTACTTGGAGGTTCATGGGTAGTTATCCACCCACCCCGGCCACCTTTCGCTGGGCTTTCTTTTCAGTTCCACACTTGGCCATAGCTGGCCCGGATGTGTAATCTCAGCATGCAGCTCTGTCAGAGCACCTTGAAAAAGCGAGCTGCTTGCATCTTCGTTCCGGCCCTGTGAGCCCTTGTCATTCAAGAATGCCAGCAAGATGACCCGGACTTGGCTGCAGATTTACACAGCGCACCGCTGTTGTCAAACCTACATCGGCGATCCAAGACCAAACACGAAAATGAGGCTAAATGGAAATCCAGAAAGAAGGCCTCTCCTGCCCTATGCATGTTGATACTGTACAGTTCATCTAGGAGATGATGGGATGCATCCAGTACTCCGTGCGGGTGACTTCCTCAAAATTTCGGACCTTCACAAACTGAATATGCTTTGTGGTGGCCGTGGCGCATCAAAGGTGTTGCCGGACTTCTGAGCTCGATACCGACAGCATGAAGGCACGCATGCTGTCTACAGGGAACATGCTGACAATCTACATGCTGCGCTACCCTTGCAGCTACAGGTCATAAAGAGCAGACCCTTCGCAAATCATCTATCATGGCAATTAACTCGCAAAGCCCTCTGGGTACTGGCACTAGCAAGCAGCCGAGAAAGTTTGACATCAACTTGAACTTTTGAGGGAGCACTTATGCTACAAGATTTCTTGTGACTGTCTGTCCAAAACGTCACTACAAGAAGCACCCCGAACGGCTTGATCACCTTATGAGCTCCATCGCGGAAGAGTTACGCGACTTGTTCTACAATGTGGTGGACCTGGTTATAAACAACCGGCCAGTTCCAATGTATGTTGCAACAATTGGTTTAAAGGGTGACTGGCCAATGCAGTTTGGACATCTAACGCGACACTTCTGTCGCAAAGGTGTTCTCGAGGCGTCTCATAGGAAAGGGATGTGTCACCTACATCAAGGTATATGGTGAATGCTTGGAAGCATTTGAAGGGCATGCCGGCAGAAAACACAGTGCATGGCTGGGTGCAGAAGCAACCCTCAAACAAAACTTGGCCCTACATTCAAGATTGTCTATGTTCATGAGACTTTCGTTGGTGCTCTTCATATCCGGCTACAAGGTTCTCCAGGCAATCATGTTTTTCCTGCACCGGGCGAATTGGCTGAATCATGCGAATTATGTGCAGTATTGAATTTCTGCGGCACCCTAAACTTGCATTTCTCCAAAACATTTTCAATTTGGATATGACTGACAGTATACATATATGGATGTATACAATTTGGTAACGAAGTGGGAGATTTGCAGAAATGCCAAACAGACTCAGGGACCCTCCGCCACACGTGTGCGCAAGTAAGTCCAGCCGCAAGTGCATGTAGCGTGTGCATGGCCTGAGAACATGCACCGACTGGCTGAAGGCGATTGCCAAGAGCACCATTAAAACAACATATGTCCGTCAAATGGCATTGACATTCCCCTTTCTCAACCCAGGAGCTGGGGCAGTCGTCTGTGTGGCCCTGGCGACCTGCACAGACACAAACGGAGCATCGGTTCTAGAGAACGTGCATCTCCACAGCAACTCCCCCGGCTGAAGCCAACATCTCCGGGTGCCCTGCCCACTGCGTCCATCACGGCAAGCAAGACTCGCTGCGGAACATAGAGATGCAACCGGTCCTTGTCCGCAACGGGCAAACAATGACTGAGCTTGACGCAGCAGTCAAAACCACGGCGGCGCGTCAACGAAAACCCAGCAGCACACATGAGGGTACCCATCTCCGGCATGCCCACATGCGCACCATGTCATCAAATCAACCGAAAAGTTTCGAAGCAAGACCAAGGTTGGGGGTTTAAGCGTGAGCAAGTAGGTTGAACAACTCAGATTAACGATCATGTGCACGAGCTGGGCAGGGGTTGCCCTCGAATACTGACATGACCTCGCCTGCGCAAATCACCACCTTACAGCTTCACAGCCTCACAACTGCAAACATACCGGGAAAGAGGGGATACCTCGACGCGCAAACACGTATAAGCCCTTGCTGCTGCTGAATATTTCGTCTGCCAACATACAGTCAGTGTACTGCAAGTCTTCACGATACGCTCTTCAAGGACCCGTTGGTGCAGAGTGTATGAGGCCTTGTGTTCCAAATCTCCATCCATGACGTTCTCAACGGGTGCATGAAAGCTGCCATCAATTCCTACAACACTATGGCGCCAATCGCAGAAACCTTCATGTAGCCTGACCTAACCTCTGGCCACACTTGCAACACTACCGCACTTTCCTGAATCGGCCGCCAGACCCCTCGACAATGTCACTGACCCACTCCTCCTCCTCCTTCTGCCTAAGGCGGAGAACTTGATCAGGCGTCCATTCCTGCACACGCATGCGCTGCATGGAGCGCACTCAATTGCCGTGGTGCCCGTGAGCCCCTGGCCTACTGGCTTTTCCTGAATAAATTGTGAAAAACATGGGTTCTGGCGTAAAGAGATACTAAGCGGACAGGGAATTGGTTGAGATATCCGATCAGGTTCCGTGAGGGTTCTCGGGTTTTGTTCGAGTGTCTTTAGTTTTCCCTCGATCGCCCGATATCGCGCTCTTGCGCTCTCGCACAGAACACCCTGCATTTGACTTAGAATGCTCTTGGAGCGCCAGCTCTTTCTGTTGCTTGGGATCTACGCCAGCATGATTGCCTTGCAAATCTATGACTGAGATCGAGCCTGCCAATGGATCGCTAGATTTCCCGCACCGAATATGGCACGGGCGCCCTGGAAGTTGAACGCCAGCACACTGGGCACCATTTGGACCTCAAGTTCAAAGCGGGCAAACAGCGGAAGCGTGAAGAATGGGATGAGCAGCCCGTTGTGCGCGGAGCTTACCTGGCAACTGACACTGCAAACGCTGCTTGCGCAGGCAAGGCACGAGCAATGGAGGGCGGCGGCCGGGCTCATCTTGTAGGGTCGAGGACCAAAGACAGGCTTCCCAGCCTTCTGCAAGTAAGCGAAGTCAGCAAACTTCTTTTGTCTTGAGTGCAGGAAATGCAAGCAAACAGCTAGTATGTGCCAGGTTTCCTGCCGTCGTCTCGGCATAGTCAAATGACCCTAGCACGATGAAAGCTGCGCTCGTTTCCATTGCCTCCTGGCCTCAGAAACTGCAATATGAATCACTTGCGCTTTGTATCTGTAGATGACAGTGCATCCAAAGTGTTTGCACATTGTCGCTAATTAGATAGGCTCGGCTTCTCCCTCAAAGTAGCCGCACGCCTCATAAAGATCTTTGGAAGCCACGCCACATGTGTCCCGAATGTGGGACCCAGGCCGGGTGTCAATAAGGTGAAGGAACACCTGGCATGCTATTGGTAGCGTTTTCGGATGGGCTATGCAAAAAACTGGAACGCTCATTACTCCTGGTATCGCCGTCCGGGCGGGAGGAAACACGATCACGATCAGATCTCTGGCAAACCAGTCCCAGGTACGATATCAGTCTATGGTGGTTTTGGAAAATGCCCCTGAAAGATCCTGGAAGAGGCTAGGCGGCTAGGCAAGCAATTCTTGCCTTCGCGTTGGCAGCGGCCATTTTGAGTGCTTGCGCCATGAGGTAGGGCGCAGGCCTCACCATCGGTGAAGCATCGTTTTTAAATGGCACGCATGTTTGAAAGCCATGCCCGCACCAGTCCTGAATCTCGTCGATATGAAGGCTGTCCTGGGGTGCGATGGAACAGGTGGTGGCATGCTGTTCTTGAAGGGCGCCTGTGGATTGGCGACTGCCAGCTGGTTTATCCACTTGTCGAACGTCAGCCCGTCCTATCCTGGGAAATGCAATGTTTGACCTTGGCATTGGTCTTGGCTAGCCCCTTAGCCTTGCAGAACGGGCCGCCGCCGGGTCTGCATGTGGTGAATCCTAGCTTTCGAAGCTTTTCAATGTATGTTGTTAGAAATTTCATGTTTGGATGTGCTGAGATCAGGACCCACAGCAGCCCGCAGGCTAAATTGTACCATGCTCCATGTAATTAATGTCTTCTTCAGTAGTTGATGCTTCCGTTTAGGTGTGTTGGTATGCTGAGTGTATGTACTTATATACAAATAGTTGTAATGTGCTTGTATTGTATTTCTATTATATTTGAATGTTTATCAGCAAGCCATATGCTAATAAGCAGGCCCTCTGTTTTTTAGCAAGGCTCGGGGGGGGGGGGGGGGGGGGGGGGGTGGGGGGCCAACTTTTCGCGCATCTTTGCTGTGGCCTTCACCTTCCTTGCTCCATAGACATACATAGAACCCCATCCATATCAAATCATAGATATGGATGTTATGGTCCAGGATAAAGGGGCAGGGTCAAGGGCAGATGTTTCTTTAGAAGCCTTATGACCGAAGTACATTTACGATACATTGAGAATATTCTAAACCCTCACGGGTTTGAGGGCTTAGGGTTCAGGGCTGAGATTGTTATACATGATTTCCATTTTCATGGAAATCGGACGCAACACTTGTGCATGAAATTTAAGATTTCTCTCATCCTTTTGAGTGGGTGGTTCTCGTACAGTCAAAAGATTCACTGGTATATATGAATAAAGAATAGAATCTAAGCACAATACTTTTCTATTAGCTCTAGGATTTCTCTAACCATAGAACGGCAGGGTCCAGGCCAGATGCTTCTTTGTAGACACTTTATGACAGTCATACGTATCATACGTTTACAAGAGATTAAATCCACCATCCTAGATATTGACAACTATCATATATAATACGGATCATGGGGTGAGGGTCCAGGGCTGCAGGCTCTTCTATATGATTTCGGGATTTTCTATATGATTGAAGATTTCAGGCCTTATAAGCACAAAACTTCAATCCAATTCAATGCAGACCTTTGCTTCGAGCTTGTAAGCTGTATATATTCAAATATGACCAGTACTAAAATGTCTCTATAGTATCGTCATATTATCTTTATGCTGTTCTTAAAGTATTGCTATAATATTGCACCTGCCTGGAACAAGCTCTATAATTAAACAAAACGTGCGATCGGCACCGAGAGTTCTGCGAGCAGATATGTCATCTTGCTACCCCCGATAGCATTGCGAGCGACGCATGTATACACACTCCTTGGTTCCACATGTTCGGTATCTATTCTGCTGATTCATACCAATAGTTGTGTATTCATAAGAATAAGCACTACTGTGCTATCTTATTCCGTGGGATTCGGCTCAAAGTATGACTCCCGCTATTTGGACTAGCCGGAATTATGAAAACTCTCCGTTGCTAGTAATAGGGATACTTATGTCGGCCTCACTGTGCTTCTGCAGGTGCAGTTGTTTTTGTTGCATGACCATGTATGCTCTTCCGTAGTAGACACAAAACAGAATTTTCATATGCAAACATGTAGTTCGTTCAGAATTGGAGGGTGGTGGATGCATCAACAAAAACTTGGATGGTATCAGATAATGCTAATATATGCTCAGAAGCGCAAAACAATGTAGGTTCACCAAACTCAGGCCCCACGGCGGCCCACCCTCTAGCCTTTTCGTTGGCCGTCCGACGGTGCCCCAAGGTGCTTAAGCTGTGCTGTGTTGTGCTGGAATTATCGTAACAGGAAGGCTGTTGAGCCTTCTGTATTTTGGGCAAGGCAATTTACGTTCAAGAACCCTATGCAACTCCACCCAATCCGCGCATCCAGCCAGGCGCAAAGAGTAGTCCCTGAAAGCATGGCAAGCAAATTGGAAAGCTGCACAGAACTGAATGTCCCTTAGGACCTCGTGGCCGACATGTTGAGCCACAGCCGTAACCATTTTCAGACTACAACCATTACATCCCGAAACCTCTAGCCTCTACACCCAAAATCCCCATACTGCAGCCTGGAGCCGCGAACCCAATGCTGCCGATTTCTAAGCATGCAAAAGTGCACACGTGGAGTTTTTAGTAGGGTAACTATAATTACAACCCATATTAGGGGACTTATAACTTATAACCCCACTTGTAACTACCCATGAACCTCCAAGTAGCTGCGCTCAACACTGTGCTGTCAATTCGGGCTCAGGAACTGGGTGGCATTTAGGGTTTAAGTCACGACTTGCGGGATAAGAGTTCAGAAAGTTTCGGGATTGCAAGATATAGCTTCCGGCTTCAGTTAATCCCAGTTTACAGAAAGACCCATATCACACCACAAGCAAAAACCAAAACCCTTCCCCAAAAACACTAGACCCTGACACCTAAACTGAACCCCATTATCCCTAAACCCGAAACCCTGAACCCTAAACATTATACCGCCCGCTCAAGCCCAAACCCCACACCCTAGATCCGGCCACTGAGGTCCAAAGGTAACAATCAGCTACATGGGCTTAGGAAATTCATTAGGGGTGCCTTCTTTTGAAGTCACTAAATTAAGCATGCTACTATTTAGAGTACTATATGAGGGTCCCCTATATTGGGAAACTGCCACATGAGTTCAAAGGATAGTATGGTGGTAGACTCGAATTTGTGAGACTCTGTTCTTATCAAATATTTGGACATTGAAGGGAGCGATTGAAGGAGCCCTTACAGAATCCCTTAAAGGTTTATAGGGGTCCTTTAAAGGAGTCCCTAAAGGGATCTATAGGGGTGCCTTTCAAGGAGCCCTTGTAGGAACCTTTGCGAAATCAACCCATAGAATCCCTTAAGGGGGCCTTTAGGGGTCCCCTCCCAAGGCGTGGACAGTGACTGCCAAGGACTCCTCGGGCCTTGCCGAAGAGCAAGGCTCAAGGCCCACAAAAAGTCCCGTCAATAGGGGTGTAGGATTCAAGTTTCGGTGTCTAAAGTAGGCCTCTATACCCGAAGGAAGGGTCCATGTAACAATACAGTAGAAGCCCAAAAGTTGGAAACCCCAGAGCCTCAATCCTTTAGAGCAATGTATAGGCAATCCCAGCACCATTTGGCCTTAATCCGGTTTCCAACTTTATGGAGTCTACTATACAGCAATATGGTATACACTTTGGCCCTCAAGTGGTCTTTAGCTATGTCTATGTACTTTAGGGTCAACCCCCTTTTGCTGCGTGGACCTTAGAGGAGGTTTTTTCGGTTCTATCTTTCTTTGCAGTCAGAGTTAAGGGTCTTTGTGGTTTGGGGTTTAGCGTCTACGACATTCTTAAACTGTTAACAATCCCAAACTCTAGTACATGCACCTAAACCCGAAAGGACAGGCGCCACCAGCCCAAGTGGAGCAACTTTAGCCACAGAGTTTCCTAGGAAGAGCCCTAATCGACTGATTCGCGACGGCTTCCTTTCTAGTCCCGGTAGAATTCTGCTGCAATGCGATAATAACCCCGGAAGCCCAACTACCCCATCATTCTGACCACGTAGATGCTGACCAATGAACACCCCTATCTTCAAAGGTATTGTGGAAGGGGTCCGAAGATCAAGGCCCGCAAAGCCGCCAAGTTTATTCACCAAGCGTCTACATCATACCATCCCAGACCTCTGAGCTGAGCCTGGTACGTAGTAACTTAAAAGAACCCTGAACACCTGAGGCCGTAGTCCTTTCCCATAACCCTAATAGCGGCCTCAGAGGAACCCTTACAGGAGCACTTAAACACACCCTGCATGGAACCCTCAAACGTACCCTCACGAACCCTAAACCTAAACCCTGAACCCTAAACCCCGAACCCTAAACCTTACACCCTAAACTCTAAACCGACATGCAATGGAATCCCTTGGCCTAATCGTCATCAGGGCGATGAGCACGGTGAGGAGTAGCAGGCCTTGTGGTCTTCAAGGCTGCCAGGGTTTAAGGTTCAGGGTGTAAGGTTCAGGCTTTATGGTTCAGGTTTAGGGTGTATGGGTTATGGTTTAGGGCTTAAGGTTCAGGGTGTAAGGTTCAGGTTTAGGGTTCAGGTTTAGGGTTTATGGGTTATGGTTTAGGGCTTAAGGTTCAGGGTGTAAGGTTCAGGTTTAGGGTTCAGGTTTAGGGTTTATGGGTTATGGTTTAGGCCTTAAGGTTCAGGTTTAGGGTTCAGGTTTAGGGTTTATGATTTACGGCTTGAGGTTTAGGGCGTAAGGTTCAGGGTTTAGGGTTCAGGTTAAGGGTTCATGGTTTAGGTTTAGGGTTTAAGGTTTAGAGTGTAAGGTTCAGGTTTCGGGTTCAGCTTTAGGATTCAGGGTTTAGGCTTCAGGTTTTGGGTTTATGGTTCAGGTTTAGGGTTCAAGTTTAGGGCTAAAAGGGTTTATGGTTTAGGGTTCAGGTTTAGGGTTTAGGTTTAGGGTTCAAGTTGAGGGTTTAGATCTTATGGTTCAGGTTTAGGGTTTAGGGTTTTGGGCCAGGGTTTAGAAAAGGCACCAACTTCGCCAGGGACTGGAACCTGATCGCACAGGCGGACCAAGCGGACTTGTATTCTTGAAAGTGCCAGGCCTTTGCTGCCCCGGCCTCATCCACATGATTCTTCAAGGCATCAGCAAGCCGTTCTGTCTCCACCCGAGGTTTGAGTTAGTTGCGAGCACCACCCCTCGAAAGCTGCCTCTGGGGAGCAGCAGCCCTGTTCTGTTGACGACCATGGGCCCCCTAAACCCTGAACCTTAAACCCTAAACCCTTACACAGTCTTCTGTTAGACTAAAAGTGTGCACCAACTGCGACAGAACCCAGGACCCTAAACCCTAAACCCCTAAAGCAACTTCTTCCTTCTTTCCCGGGAGCTCGTCGTGCTCACGAAGCCACACCCTGGCTGTCCACACCATACCCTCAGGCTCCTGGACCTAAACCGTAGAATCCTGTAGATCCCTTCAAGAAACCCATTCAAGGTACCCTTATAGATCCCTGTAAAGGGACCCCAGGATTTAGATCACCAGCCGTATGAGACTCTACCCTGGGGCTCTTGGACCCTTGTAGTGAGATCCCGAACCCTAGTCCTCCGAGCCGAAGCAATTCTAAAAGAAAGCCCAAGACCCTCTTAGGAACCTTGGCTCAGGGAATCCTTCAAGGTATGCTGTGAAGGTCCTAAAATGGTTTGAGGCTCCGGGGCATACCGATTTCGTCCACAAGGACTTCAAAGGGATATTGCTACTGGCTGTCCAGATCTCTGTAAGATGTATGTAATAAGTTCCTGTCTTCCAGGCTTACATACATGCCTCCCACATACCTATGCCATCGTAACCGGCGCTGGAATGCAGAATAGACGTGTTAACCAACACCAGGGATTAGCTTTTGGAAAACCCTCATTAAGGAATCGAGCTTAGAATGCGCTGGAGTATTCTCTATAATTATGGTATACGAGCCGAAATCCAAAAATGCCGTGAACTCCTGGTTGCGATAAGTCTGGGGATTATGACCCCAAAGGGTCCAAAGTACCTATATGGTAGAATGTAGGGTTTCTGTATTAGGAATTACTATTATGATTTGGGGAGGTGTTCCCCATAACAGTACCTAGGACCCTTTGGGGACGGTCTGCTTCAGGGTCCTGGCCTGCTCAACAGGGCGCGGTTAAAGTTCGGGGTCGTTGAAGACTTGAAACAGCTGTAAACTTAGGGTTTAGGGTTTAGGGTTTAGGGCAGCCACACCACCGTTAATGTCTTGTTGCTCCTTAGGTCCGTAAGGTTTTGGGTGCCCATCCTACCCCTAAATCAGAGTTGAGCATATGGCCTGGACCCCCCATGAAACTTGTAGCCGTCCACATTCAACCCTCCCGCACAGTCCATGTACCTATCTATCTTTCTATCTATCTGTCTGTCCACCTAACTATAGGTACATACTTACACACATATGATTTCTTTTTTGACATATGCACACCGTGGAAATGTGCCTGAAGGGGCTTCTATAAGACTATGCAGCAACTTGAACGTCAATGTATGTACTGGACGAAACTTACAACCCTAAAGCCGAAAACATGAAATCTCCACTCTAAAGAAAGAGAACATCGTACTGTGAAGCCAGTCGGAATGGTAGACAAACGACAGACTGACCAACTGCAGCCAAACTTGTGTGATTTGGATTCAGAGCTAATCTTACCTAAAGAAGTCAACATCGCCAAGAAGTCGGGTTTCCAATTTGCAAACCTAAGGCAATGCTAGATCGGTTCTTGGACCCTTTAGGGTGGTTGTCAAAATTATGGTCCCTTTTTGGGTCCTTAGTATAATACGGCACCTAATATTTAGGGTACCCAAAAAGAGACCATAACGTTGACAACCACCCTTTAGGCTACGGAATTGCAGAAGTCCCGTCTCCCCCCACTACTGAGGCATGCTCTGATCGCTACTAGCGTGGGCGTTCGGCAGGTCAATACCGGGAGATGGTTACCTCAGAACATACTATAGGGGGTCTTCATCATTAGAATAGAGGTTGAAGGAGCCCCCAAAGTAATATAGGAAATTGCTAGGGGCCTTAATAATATTAATCAGAATAGCGGTTTAAGGAGGCCCCCAGAGTAGTATAGGTGATTGTTAAGACTGCGATATGAGTCTTGGGGCATCAGGCGATAAGCAACTGGGATCTCCAGCAACCTAGGAAGAGAAAGGGCTCCTTTTTGGGGCTTCGGGCTTTAGGGCTCAGGGGCTTTAGGGTTTAGGGTTTGAACTAGAAGGAACCTCAGACCACAAAAAAAGGAACGGGCCCACTGGTCGTGAACAAACTGCGCATCAGCTTGCAACAGTCTGTATGTGAATGCACTAAGTGACCAAGAATGAAGATAGACCGAATCCGAAAGATGCAGGTCCCCACACCCTAGATAGTGATTGAATCTTACGGTTCTTTAGAAACTATTACAGGGTCCTGGCTTATCAGTAGTATCAGTAGTACTGTAGCATGCTTGAGGACTCCCAGCAAATGTATAACACAAAGCCTCCACGGAACACTTCGACGAGTGTAGCCTGCATTTGCTGTCGAACCCTACAGTATCTATGTAGACTCTGGGGGAGGCAGACCAAACATAAAAACCTTGCAGGCAGCACTTTCATTCTGCCCTTACAGGAGAAGCAAATGCAGATTACATGTGCTTGCGTGACCATCACTGCGTCAAGGCCACGAAACGCTCAGGTAACCCTCCTAGGCAGCCCAGAAAATTGGGCTACAGAAGCGCCAAAACAGCAAGCTACTAGGCAACGTAGTAAGCGGGCTTCTAGGGAAATAAAATCACCCCTGCGCCTTAACCTTGGCCCAAGCATCCGGAACCATGAATATTTCCCCAACTACTAACGTACAAAACGACTATTTAATCACCCTAAACCTAGGTACCTCACTGTTGGGTTCTTTACACCCTTGGGGTGATACCTTAAGCCGACAGGGTCGCAGTAGATCGAAGCTGGCTCCGCGTCGTCGCGTAGGGCTCTGGCACCTGTTCAGTCGGCTTCGCAATACCCAAAAAGTCCTAGGTAATGTTGCGGGGAACACCTACCTCCCCAAATCATATTCATAGTATGTCCTGATATAGAAACCCTGCCTTTTACTACGGTATATAGATACCTTGGGCCCATTGGAAAAAGTCCAGCTCAAGGACGAGGCAGAAGACCCATCTGACACACAATACATGCCGAGAAAGGAACAATGGCGTGTGGCCTGGACCCTGCAGAACCTCTTATTGCTGGAGGTCTTGCAATTGTTTACATGGGTGAATATCGTAAGGTTCCAAAACCTTCAAATATCCCGTAATTACACAATACAACTTGAATCACATTAAAGTAGTAGGTCCTAAGGTATCCTAGCATAACTTATGGTTACATGGTTGTTTCGTTACATAAGGAAGGTAACTGAAGTCAAACTTTTAACGTTACGTTTTAAATCTTGGAACGTCTGGGTAATGTGGTTGGGTGAGCTAGGCTTTGGGTTCCGGGCCTAGTGCTCTCAGGATTTAGGGTGGCGGCGCGGTCGAAACTTTTGTGAGAATCTATGCCTAAACTCTAAAGTTCAAACCCTTAAACCTTAACCCAAGAAACCCTGGGGGTTATGCTTTAGGGTTTGGGTGGTTCAACTTTTCTTGGGTTTAGGATGTTGTTAGTGTAGTTGTGGCTTAGCAGGAACTGGCGATAGTCTTGCCGTCTCGTCGTAGAAGGACTAAAGGGCATATAAGTTAACAACGCGACTCTACAATGAACCAGGGTAACTATGGCGAACTTTGGAGCAGTATCGGTAGCTAATGCCACTGCCTCCGGCCTTTGTCACTTTAGAAGCCCAGCTACCTGGGTTCTCCAGTATCCACCTCATAATGAGGGTACCTCTTCTGAATCTTGCAAGCATTCAATTTCTCAATCGGTACATAGACACACAAAACAACCTTTTAAAATGCATTTGTAAAAAATGAAACACCAGAAACAAAAACAAACAAACTGCAAGATCTTTCACCAGAAGCCACATAGAACCCTTGCAATCTTAGAACCCCACAAAACCCCCATAACTCCTAAACCATCCTAAAGCACTACAGTATCATACGGTGTAGACTTTAGGGTTCAGGGCTTAGAATGTCGAGTTTAGGGTACTCAAACCTCCACGGGTTCGGGCCACGGGAGTTTCGCGTGCCTTCCATCTTGCACCCATCCAACAGCGAGATGTCCTGCGAAATAGTTCTAGCAGTAGTCGTCGTCGTGGTGGTAGTGGTAGTGGTAGTCGTAGTCGTAGCAGTAGTGGTAGTAGTCGCCGTAGTCACTTGTTGTAGTAGTCGTAGGTGAGAAGGGAGAAGGGAATGGAAGGGCTTGGAGTTTGGCGCTTTGAAGGCTGTGGGGCTTAGGGACTTGAAGGGTGTGGGGTGCAGAGTCTGGGGCTTGGAAGGGCTTTGAGCCTGGAGCTTCGACTGGTTTAAGCAGAGTTTAGGACTTGAGATGTTTGGTGCTTTAGAACCCTAAGGGTCCATGTACTCACATATTTTTTGCTATGATATACCTTGGCCTGAATGTAGTCTCTGTTGAGAAGCTCTATAGAGCCCAGGTCTATGCTCTATGCTTTCGGCAAAGGGACCCCCTGACTGAGGGGAACGTCTGTTTCGTGGCAAAGTTCGGACCTAGACCCGGCTTCCTTGTTATGATTTCCTTATATAAGTCGTCGAAAAGGGAGGTTGTGGAGGGATTAAGGTAGAATTTAGGGTTGAAAGCTCAGGGCTTGATCAGAATTTTGTAGCATTACTGTTGATGATATAAATCCTGATTACCCATAATGAGGATTTTTCCATAATTGCCATAGTTTAGGGTCCTCTTGGTAGTGCGGGATTTATATCATCAGCCGTAGCATTGGAAGTTTGGGGTTTGCTTAGGGGTCCAGTGACCTACCGCTTCGAGTTGAGTTGCGGAAGGAACCTGCCAAGGCGGCACCCAGTCTACAATAGTGAGATTGGCCCAGTGAGATGTCGAACCTTAACCTTAAACCCTAAACCCCCCATAATTATGAAAGCTACAAGCCCTACACTCTTAGAATTATGAAAGCTACAAGCCCTACACTCTTAGGCGTTCTGCCCTGGGCTCGAGTCTTCGCGTCTTCCGCAGTCCAGGGCTTCAAGTGCAGGGCTTATGGTGTAGGGTTTGGGCTTTAGCGCTCACGTGCAGTTTGCTTGCTTTCTTTCGTTGACCTATCCTGATCGTGTTTGAAAACCCATAGTAACAAAACTGAACAGGGGAAGCCATAAGCACGACCGCCAATTGAGGGCTAATTTAGGGGCGTTGGTAATTAGAATAGGGTTTGGGGGAATCTTATACTATAACTTACTACAGTTATAATAAGGAACCACAAAAATGATATTGGTAATGATTTTGGCCCATACATTAATCATTATAATGTCGCTTGGGTGAAGCTGCCAGGTTCACTTGAGGTTTGCTTCTCCTCGTCGCTGGCCCTCTCCCTCCACTTTCTCGTTGGCCATCCCCGCGGTGGGGCCTCCTGATACCAGAGCTTTTAGGTGTAAAGCGTGGGATTTAGAGTTGAAATTGAAAGTTTACGGGTCTCAGGGTCTCACGAATTGAAGTGCAGGGCTTGGTGTTCAGGTCAAGAGATCTTCTAAAGGATGCCTCTCTTGAACTGGATATCTGGTCCTCTGATACAGGGCAACATGCACAAGAGCACCCGCCAACCCTAAACCCCTCAATCCACCTGAAACCCCTAAGCCCTAACCCTAGCCACCCTAAACCCTAAAACCCTGAACCCCTACTAAACCCCAAACCCCCGACCCTTAAACCCTAGCCGCCCTTAGGCCAGGCCTCCAGATCTAGAGCTGGATTTGGCACGGCGGGGAGCAGCATGAGGCCGCCTCACATCGCTAAGGGGCCATCCTTAAAGACGAAATGGGAGTTTCCGAAAAGGAACCCTAATACGGTACCCTAAATGGCAGGATCCTGCTTATGCGGACCCCATGATAAGGTACCCCGAATTTCGGGAAACTCCCAAATGAACCCTAAAGAGGGCTCCCTTGAGGCTCCCTTTAAGGGGCCCCTCTTCAAAGGGCTCTATACAGGGTTTACGTTTGGGGATGTTTAGGGACGAAGTGAACTCTAAAAGGGTTTAAGGTCCGTTTACCATGTAAGGTTTCATAGTGTGAGGGCATAGGGCCCCTACTGTTGAGGGCCGTTTGGTCCTCAAGGATCCGGTTCCTCGAGGTTCCTTCGATCCCTAACCCTAAGGCTCAAAATAGACCAAAAGCCTCAAATAGTATGGTCTTTGGGCCCAAAAGCCTTAAAATATGAGTCCTTAGAGCCTAAGGGTAAGCTTTCCTAGAAGATTTCCTGGAAGCGCTGCACGGGTCCATGTTGAGTGTCGAGGCTCCTTTAACGGGCTTATAGAGTTGCATAATGTAGGAACCTGATTAAGACATCCTGGGCCTATAACACCAAAATAGCAGGGTTCCTATAAAGAACCCTGATAAAGGCCTAGGGTTTCTTAATCAGGTTCCTACAGTATGGTGTTTTGTCAGGTTTGGCATATAAATGGCGTTGTTACACCTAAATTAATTATGTATACTGAGACCTTAACGGTACTCCAATAACAGTACAGTAGAAGTCGAAAAGTTGGAAACCCAATAGCCTCAATCCTTGAGAGTAATGTATAGGCAATCCCAGCATTACTTGTCCTTGATCCAGTGTGTGTAAGTGGACCCTAAAGACGAGGTTTGGCAGGCTTCGAGGTTCTGGCTTCAGGACTCGATTTTCTGTGCCTTTTCTTGCTGGGGGGTTGTGGTTTCGTGCAGAAAACCAGGACCTAATCCCCAAACCCTAAACCCCCTCTGAATCCTTACTAGGATCTAGGATGCCCAGAAACCTACGGTTGATGAACGAAATCCTGCATGACCCATAATAAGGAATATTTATACCATAATTTCCATAGTCCGGGGTCATTAAGGTAATGCGGCCCAATCGACAACACCGCGGAGCTCTTGCAGTCGGCTTTTGCTCCTGCCGACGGATCCCTGCAGGAACCCTAAAGGGCTCCTTGAAGAGATGCCTCAACCCGGAGGGTCCAGGTACCCAAAGTAGTTCTTTTTTGGGATTACCTTATAGGATTCTATATATGAACCCCAAAAAGGAACTACTTTGGGGCCGTAGGGTAGTAGGGTTTCAAATCCCAAAATCCAGACTCTGAATGGTTTTTGGACCTTGAAACCCTACTATTTGGGTATTTGGACCCTTAGGGCAAGGGTTTCTGTAGGGGATCCTTTCGGTGTTCCTTTAAGGGATCCTTATCAAGGTTCCCCAGGGCTCCAGCTCCCTTAAATAGCAGGATACGAGCCATGTATAATATACCCATACCAATACCCCTTTAAGTGAGGAATATACCTCAGGTCCTGAAAGGGTTCCTTCAAGGCATCTAATCTATAAGGGATCTATAAGGGTTCTGTAAGGGTTCTACAAAGGAATTAAGGAATGTACCTTTCACTATAGGGGGCTTAGAATTATGTGAGTTAAGGTACATTCCCTAATCAAGGGGTCTTGGGATCTCAAGCTGCCTCCACGGCCGCCCGCAAAGTGGTGCCTCCAACGGAGCCGAATGGACTCAGTGTCAACACAGCGGCATCCAGCAGGGCCGGCAAGGGTTCCCAAGCGCAAGGTTTCTTTCGACGTTAGTCACGAGAAATTGCAAATCGCAGTGATCCAACGTGGCAAGCAAGGATTTTGTGGACGGCTGCGTAAACATCGGAAGTCGGGCCGGAGGCGATGCGTTGTGCAAGCGAGTTGAGGTGAGAATCGCGGCCTTGTCTGCTGGCAACCCGCAGGCCAACCCCCACATGGTGCAGATACAACACTGCTTTCACAAAAGCGCGAGCTGCCAATGGGTAGCTCTATAAGAAACCGAAAACCACGAAAAGAGAACAAGGGCTCATCTCGGAGACCTAGCTAAACGACTGATGCTTTCAGGCTAAACCCTCGCCTGCGACTACGATGCCTAGGCCCTGAACACTAAGCCCTGGCAAACCTAGTACGATGCCTAAGCCCTAACTTCTGAAGCCCTGAGATCCTTTACAAGGACCCCGAAATCAAGGATCCCCCTAAGCGGTTTAGAAACTCCCAACAAGCAGACCCCAGATTGACCCACTGTGTTTTCTCAAAGGGCTTCATCTCCTAAACAACTATCCTGATCATTCAGCCTTCATCAAATAGGTCCCTAAGTAGCCCCTTTTTGTAAGCGTACCCTGTTGCCTTATGATATTCAGTCTTAATAAGGGGACTTTTGGAACACAAAGGCAAAAGGGTGACCTAGTAAAAAGATCCGGGTTTGGGATCCAATCTGGAACCCTGTAGGAAGGAAGGGGCTTACAAATCAAAGGCCTGCAAAGGCCTCTGGCCCTCCGCCAGTGTGGGACGTCTGCGAATGGCTCGTACGACCCGGGGTAGCTGATATGATGATGCTATGTCGTTGAGGTGTTCTTCCCTCAGTTACACGACTTCACAGAAGAGCCGGAGGACAATGAGCTACTACATGTCACTGTGCTGTTTTGCTAACAGTGCACTATATTAGAGTTTAGGGCTTCGGGCTTGGGTTTACGGTTTAGTGTCAGAGTTTAAGAATGAAGGGTAACCGAAGTCTGCCAACTTATCCTGCAATTGGCTGTTGGGCACAAATACCAAGCCATTTCGGTTTCGGCTTGAGCACAGCGGTGTCGACTCATCTCCGAACCCCTGTTACCCTAGGCTAGGCCCTAGGGACTCTTATCTCACAGCTTCTCCGCCAAAGACCATACCATAGTCTTCCTTCTTTGGTTTAACCACTGTATTGATTAGGGAACTGCCGGGTAACCTAAAAACAAGTTACAGTGGAGATCCTAAACTCTAAACCCAAAATCCAAAGCTTGAAAACCCTAAACCCTAAACCCCAAAATCCAAAACTCGAAACCCTAAACCCTAAAACCCCAAACCCAAAACTCGAAACCCTAAACCCTAAAACCCAAAACCCTCAACCGACTAGAGGTACATTGTAGGAGTTTTTGGGGCCAGTCTAAGCCTCGGGCGGCTCTAGGGTTGAATGGTCTACGCTGCTGGGTTCTTGTTGAGGGATTGAACTAAAGGTACCATAATTAGTAGGGATCTGTAGTAAATAATATGGTTGCTGTTTATATACGGTAATTTAGCTTAAATCCCCTTAACAAGAGCCCAGGGGAATTTAAGTTACCATAGTAGGGATCTGTAGTAAATAATACCGTTCCTGATAACCTAGAGCCTGGAATAACCTAGCAATAAAAAGGGTGCCCTTTTTGGTTTAAAGGGGGTTCTAAGGGAACCAAGACCTTAAAAAAGGGAATAAGGGCCTACTCTGGGTCCTAGAAACAGTAACTTAACCTAAATCCCATAACAAGAACCCAGGGTGTGAGAGATCGAAGGTCGGAGAAGAGTGATCCCTGGAGCCTGCGAAGTGCGTAAGCTCGAAGAAGCTCCAAAGTGTCCCATGTACTGTTATGGTGGATACACTCCTAAGTCGGGTTTAGGGTTTAGGGTAATGGTAATTCCTAATATGGAAACCCTACATTCTACTATATCGGTACATAGGACCCTTTGGGAGCAACTTGGTCTAAAAGCGAGGTGGGAATCATCAGTAAGTACTATTCTCTTACGGATCCTTCATAGTCTAGGTTCCTTGGGAACTTCCTAATAACAAAGGTAGTCTTTTTCCGTAATACTCAGTTTGAATAAGGAGACTTCAGCTTCAAACTAGAAAAAGGGTAAAAGGGTACTACTCAGGAACCGAAGTACTTTGTATTACCAGTGTTGGACTCTGCACTGCAACCCTTCCCTCTTTGTACATGTCCTTATACTCGACTCCCGAAACTAAGAGGCCTTGAGACGAAGTTTCAGGGTATGAGATCTTTATAGAGTTTTTATTAGGGTTTACTGTTTAAGGTTTCCTGTTTAGGGCTTAGGGGGTAGGGTTAAGAGTTTTGAGTCTGGGGCCAAGGTCACGGTTTAAAACGCTACAACCAGTCTAGTATAGGGCCTAAGTGGGTTGAAGCCAAGAGTTTAGGCATTCGGTTCCATTTGTGCGTAAGGTCTCGGAAACCCAGACCCCGAACCCGCAAGCCCCCTGGACCCACCCCCATTTACAATCTCTGCGAATCCCATTAGGCAGAAACCTAGCGAAACACTTGAGGAACGCTAGAAACACAGCCAAGCCACAAACACGAAACCCGAACACCGGAAAGATAGGCCCTTGAACCGCTTATCCTTAACCCCAGCCCTCAAACCCTCAAACTCAAGCCCTTCTGAAACCCTTATGCAGATTGAAGATCCCTTCTCGAACCCTCAAGGGAAGTCTTGAAGGAACCCAACGAAGAAAAACTAAAAGCAACCTCCGCTGCTTTTCTGCACCGCCCTTAGTGGTCACAAGACTTCGCTGAGGAGTTCCTCGGCCGGCGGCTTGATCAGGGTTGTATAGGGGGTTTAGGCTTTAAGGGTTCCTTTAAAGGGATCTACCAGGTTTGAGGAAGGGTTCGGGTTTAGGGTTTTGGGGTTGAAGTTTTTCAGGGTATTCTGGGCTTTGAGGATGTTGAGGCCTGCTTGAAGGGGATCCAAAAGGGAGTTGCAGGTACGACTAGCAGGATTCAGACTGGGTCGGTGGAGATTTGCAACCTAATGCTCCCGAAGTGAAGAACAGATGGTAGCAAAGCAAATTTTCCAAACAAACATATGGACCATTTTACGTACCTTGCCTGCTCAATGCTGGCGGGTGTCGCAAACCACACGGGTCGCCGGCACCGAACGAAGCAGGGCAAGGCGTGACTGAATGGATAAAGCCTCGAAGGCCTTTCCAAGAAATGGGATTCTGCAAGGGTTCTCCCAAAGGGTCCAAAGTACCTTTATGGTAGAATGTAGGGTACCTATATCAGGAATTACGTTTATGATTTGGGGAAGTATCTGTCATAGCAGTACTTTGGACTCTTTGTGTCTGGAAAGGGTTCTGGTTTTAATACATCAGGCATCAGGGCTGAGGTTTTAAAGCCTGTGGGCTGAGGTTTAGCCTAGGGTTGGGTTATGGGCCCATAAAACCGACCTTTTAAGGTTTAGGTTTTAAGGATTTCCTCGTACGAGCCCTGAAAAAGATAAGTTATTTGAAAATAAACTCTGCACCCTGGACACTGAACCCTAAACCCTTTAAGGCTTAGGCTTTTGTTTGAAGGTTTTGGTGGCTCCTACGGTTAAGGAACACGACGTCCCAAACTTAGAACACCTTCTAGAAGGCTTGCAAATCCCAAAGGCTGGTACAGGCACCTCAGCAGAAATTATAACAACATATATGTATATATATATATAGAGAGAGAGAGAGGATGTTGTACGTTCTTCACATAGCGGCCTGCATAATTGGCATCATACTCTCCACACAGCCACGGAAACACCTTGTAGTCAAAGGCCTTCCTCTCGCGACAGGATTTAGGGTCTACAGGGTTCCTTTAAGGGCCCAGTCAAGGATTCTATGAAGGATCTTCTTCGGGTTCTATAATGTGGATGAGGGTCTGGTGTTTGGAGCTTACATGGGATAGTGGTTTTGTGTTTCGAGGTTAGGGTCTGGTGGTTTAGCGTCTCAGGTCTCAGGTTGAGGGCATGGCTTCAGAAGTCCGCTCGAGGGCTTGCCGCCATGCCCGAACTGAACCCCAGAGCCTACGGCTTGCGCCTTGCCGCCGAAGTGGTTGGCCAACATGAGCGTCTCCGAGAAAGGGTTCTTTAAAACACCTAAAAACCTATGTTTTTTTAAAACCTAAAACCTATGTTTTCAACAAACCTACTGCCTTCGTGTAGTCGAGCTGTAGAGCTGCTGGGCCAGGTTCAACCACAAAGAGCCGTTTCCGCACACCCTTTCCTTTGTCTCGTGTCTCCATCGCAGTGCATTCGCCGTTCTTCAGCTCCTCGATCGTCCGATTGATGGGGCCGGGCGAAACCGAATCGGTGAAGAACCCTGACAAACAGTTTTGGTTTCAACTGCTAAGTCCGAACGCCTTAACCCTTGCAAACCCAATTGAAACCCAAACCGTGTGAAGGATGCCTTTCACGACAGGAACCGTCATATTACGGAACATCCTAAACCCTATAAACCCCGAAAATGCAAACATCTGCACCTCCAGGCTCTGCAGTGCCGGCCGGGGCGGCACTGATGGGGGCAGCGGAAAGGCCACGGAAATGGCGGACCTCGATCTGCTGTAGCAGAACTCATTCCCAAGGGTCCAAAGTACCAATATATTAGAATGTAGGGTTTCTATATTAGGAATTACTATTATGAGTTGGGGAAGTATTCCCCATAACAGTACATAGGACCCTTTGGGATTTAAAATCCTGTACGCCCAAAGCCCTGAATGCCTGAAGCCAGAACATGAGACCGTAAACCCTGCCCCCTACTATCTCAAATATTAAGGCCTACTTTAGTCTATGCGGGTGTATAGGCCCTGACATTTGGCCTGAATTTGTGACCCGCTTTTGGATCAGGGCCCTGGCAGAAAAATGTAGCGGTAGCCCCGTTGGCCCAACTAAACCTGGAACTCCAATAACTCCAAACCAATCTTTAAAGACCCAGCGCAGTACTGTTGAGCTCTGCGGCAGCAGCGCTGCTGTCTCTGCATTCGATGTCTCAGCCAACTCCTGGCGCAATCCATCAAAGCAAAATCGATGAGGGGCATCCCCAAAATCAAAACGGCACGCCCAGCGGTTTACCTAATAAACCCTTGACAAACTTAGCTTTATTGTTCCTTGTCCTTGTCCCCCAAAAAGTTTTGGGTGGGTAAGGTTTACAAGGAGTACCAACAGAGCTAGCATTAGATGCGATCATCTCGGTTTCGCCCAAAACGGGACCGGATACATGTGGGGTTTTCGGCTTGCAGATAACCCTGAAGCCCTGCGACCCGCCTCGAACCTTCAACCACGAAATCTACAAACCCACCCACACCTCTGCATAAAACCCTAAAGCCTGAGACCCGAAAAGCCTATATGGGAAGTGCAAAACACAAGTGACCAAAAGATTAAGGCCGCGTACAAGGATCTCTGGGATGACGTCCAAGTTTAGGAAACCCAATCCAAAAGATTCTAAGTATACAAGTAGTACCTAGTTTGGGGGTCTAAAGTCTCTTAATGGTACCTGCTTTGAGCTATTTGGAGCCACAGCGATTTGTCTATGATTGTGCGCAAGAAAAGTTCTATATACGATTATTAGGTGCTGGGACCCTTACACCTAGGATCCTTACAACGGAGGATTCCAAAGAAGCCTTCATGGCGTGATCCTTAGTATGTGGGCGCCCTCGCAACTAATACCAAGAACCCGTCTATCCTAAGCTCCACGAACTACCAGGTCATGCAGCAAGCTTAGCCAAGCGTCAGCGTCTAAGCTACATCCCCAGCAAGACATGATAAAATGAACTTCTCGAATCCATCTGAGCCGGAAGGAGCCACCTTGCACCTCAAACTTTACACTCTCAATCCCAACGAGCTCATGAAAACAAAAACAACTGGAATCTCTGAGTATAAAGCCTGACCAATCTTGAGCATGAGTCTAAACCCTAAACCCGTAAACTCTAAACCCATACACCCTAAAACCCTAAATCCCCAACAGCCCATAAACCCCTAAACCCCTACATCCCTGAACCCCTAAGCCCCTGAACCCACTGTTTCCCTAAACCCACGATTCCCTAAACCCTTCTAAACCCTAAACCCTTCTGAACCCTTCTAAACCCCTAGACTTTGGCCCTAAACCCTTCAATCCTTCGCTGGCACCACATCGTCTGCACCGCTGTCGTACTCGGGAGGCTCCTTGCAGTGGACAAGTTTACACGGAGGAGCCCAAGAGCCCTGTCAGAAAAGGAATCAAGGATTTTGGTTCAAGGTTTAGGGGTTGGAGTTTGGGGATTGGGGTGTAACGTTCCCGGTTTTGCGGTGAGGGGATTGGAGTTTAGGGTTTAGGGTGCAAGGTTTAGGGATAAGGGTTAAGGTTCAGGGAATCGGGATTCGGGGTTAGTGTTTGGGGTTTAACATGCTTTTACTATGACGGTGTCCTCCTGTTATTTCTGAAGGTCCCTTCCTTAATTTCAGTGTATTGGGCTGTCTGGTTAGTGCCAAATTCTGGGCAATCACCTCCACGATTTGGGCCTCGGGATCTACAACAACCCTACTTTTTGTTGTCTATAGCCCTTCACACAAAAAACCGACGGACCCGATGTAATGGTCTTTTTCCAGGCACGAATTGGGTTGTTCCACTAAACAGCAATCTGTGAAATGGGTCCCGGTGCTCGGGCTGCTCGGTGATACATGGGAGTTTCCGAAAATTAGGGGTACCTTGTTTTGGGGTCCTTATAATAAGGATCCTACTATTTGGGATACTATATTAGGGTCCCCTATTTTCGGAAACTCCCACATGAACCCAGGAATGTGAATAATTTGGAGCCGGACTCAAGTCAAAGGGTATTTTAGGGCAGATCATACCTCCGTTATGTAGGGACTGAGGGGGAGCAGTGCTTCCAAAAAAACCATTCAAGCTTGTCCAGTAAAATTTCAAAGGTGCACTAAGCTCGAACCCTCTCCCTCCTAAACTCCCTCCCAAGCCCCACAGCCCAATAACTTAAACTGTGAATCCATTGGAACCTCGCTCCCATGAGCAAATAAGCATTCAAAACATGTCCAGACCTCACATCCTAGCGGCTTAGCGCTAAACCCGAAACCCAAAAGCCCTGAACCTGGAGGCCATTAACCAAATCTTATAGAACAAACACACAATCCAAGCCAGATAACAAGCCCGGTAATGAAAACAAGTCAACTCAGATAGCAAGCCCTTCGAACAACCTATTGCTTCAAACACATGAAAACCAATTGAACACCGAGGAAATGACCATATGGCCCTAGTTCGCCAGTTATCTAAACCGTAGGTTACGAGGTTACACAAACCGACACATACATACATACATACATACATACACACATACATACATATAAACATACATACATACATACATACATGCATGCATGCATGCATACATACCTACATACATACATACATACGTACATACATACATACATATATATATATATATATATATATATTGATTGTTTATATATTTATTTGTAAGTAATTAGCCCATGATTTATTTAGGCAACTAGAGCCCCATGGTATATAGTATAAACGCACACTTTGTAAGCCCGCGTGCTCCTCCGGAGCTCGGGCGACGCCGGGCTGCGCAGCCAGTCGCCCCCGGGCCCAGGCCTCTAGCGTCGCTTCTGTCACTGCTACCGTAAAGGCCCATGGTGCCCACAAAGGTTCCTTTGAGAGGTTCCTTCAAGGGCTCGTTTAGGATACCATCAGGGTTCAGAGTTTTTGTTTTTAGGGCTCCTTTTTCGACTGATCCAGCGAAAGCCTCGGTTGAGGAAAGCTCTTCAGGCCATACTACTCAGGGCTCAGGTTTAGGGTTTTGGGTTTGTAGGGTGTACCCGACTCGCACATACTTTGGCCTGAGTCAATTTAGCTTCCTGATGTTACACTTTTCTGAGAGCCGTAATGGTCAAGCACTTGTTGATGCCATCCAGCCGAGAAGTGCACGGGCTTCGAGGTGCATATTGTCCGTAATGAAAGTAGAGGGATTTATAGGGTCATTTCCAGGAGTCTAAGATACATCTAGCATTGCTTCAAAGAGCTCCCCCCTAGATACTTCAGGGCCAATTTCTGAACTCTACCTAGAGACTCATACCGCATCCCCCTTTTGGACAACTAGCTTTATGGTTAGGGTCTGTTGTATAGAAAAGTAGGTAACCTAAAGCAGGGGTAGGGTATGGGCCTACATGCAGGGGTACTCAGGACTCAGGGTTGGGTTTGGGGTATGGAGGAAGTGCTGGGACCAAAGCCCGCAACCTTGAACTGGGTTGTGGGGTTACTACGCACACCCGAAACCCTAACAGCCTGACACCCGAACACCCTAAACTGAATTCGGGCGGTTCACGTCCATGTATGTGCCCCCACGGCATCACCCTATCCAGTGCATCCAGAACCTCCCGTGCAAGCCCTCTGTATCTGGTTCCCGCTTCTTAAGCAACTGACGCAACTTCCCACCGTCAGCGTTCCACAAATGGATGCCATAACGAGGTGCGTCTTCACCCGCACGTGACCGCCCTGCGTGAAGACCAACCAAGCGCATGCCCTTGTCATTGCCTGGCGTGCCAGAAAAGATCGCTCCGAGAGACATTCCTGGAGCCGTATTCGGGGTAAACAAGGGTAGTGCCATGTTCACCCCGAGATATCTTCGCTCCAAAGGCGACGCTCGTTTCTACGCGATCTTGGCCGTTGGGATATCCAGATACGATTGCATGCTCAATCATTCCTTTGCACTCCTGAGCCGCTGTTGTTCCCAATCCCAACCCAACTGGAGGAATGCTGTGCGGCTCATCAGTCATTATCCACACGCCAGGATCATCGTGATTCATAATTCGATACGCTGCAGCCGCTTTACGACGACCAACTAAACACTAAAACTTAGCACCCCAGCACCCGAGACCCTAACACCTGAGTCTCTAACAGCCTCAAACCCTCAAACCCTCCTCAGGGTTTTAGGGTCTAGGGGTTTCGGGTCTAGAGATCTGGGAGGTTATCAAAATTAGGGTCACTTTTTGGGTCCTTAATATAATACGGCACCTATTACGTAGGGTATCCGAAAAGGGGACCCTAATTTTGACAACCACCGATTTGGGGATTTCCGAAAATAGGGAGCCCTAATCTAGCACCCTCAATAGTAGGATCCTTATTATAAGGACCCCCAAATAAGGTACCCGTGTCGGAAACTCTAAACCCTAAACCCTTTATAGAACCCTCATAGATCCCTTTAAGGAACCCTTATAGATCCCTTTAAAGGACCCCGAATTTTGGGGTTCGGGGTTCAGGATCACCCAGTCTGCTGCCAGAAAGCCGATAAAGCCGAGGCGACCAGGCCCGGGATGTTGCAGCTTCTGCAGTTTAGGGCTTTAGGGCTTTCGGGGTTTTCTTCTGCTTTAGGGGTTTTAGGGGCTTTAGGGCTTAGGGCTTTTGGGGTTTAGGGTTTAGGGTTTTTTGGGGTTTAGGGTTTAGGGGTTTAGAGTTTAGGGTTTTTGGGTTTGGGTTTAGGGTTTAGGGTTGCGTTCGAGAGCTTCGGCAAGTTGAGCGATGATGTCCTTCTATAGGATCCTTTGTAGCTCCTTGTTTGGGGTATATAATCGGATTTGTTTATGGGTAGGCTTCCATCCTGTAAGGTAACACTGAACGAGGAACGAAAATGGAGACGATAGGCTTGAATTGAGTTTCTGCTCTGGCCCAACCCTAAACCGTGAACCTTGAAACCCCAGGGCTACTTGCTTAACCCGAAGATTCCGAAGCCACGGTCACAGGCCCCTGAAAGCCCAAAACGCCAAGGCTACCCTAAACCCTAAACCTGGTGGACCTAAACTCCTGGCTCTCCGGGCCTGCACACCTAACGCTAATTTTTGAAGACTTATAAGGTTCAAGGTTTTAGATCTTGAGGGCTTGAAGGTTTTAGGGTTTTGGGGCTCTAGGGTGTAGGGCTTTACGGCTTTAGGCCTTTGTTAGGGTTTAGTTTTTTTTGTTGGTGTTTAGAGCTTTAGGGTTATCGGGTTTTGGAGTGTTAGGGTACAGGGTTTTCGGGATTAGGTTTCAGGTTTTAGGGTTTTAGGGCTTCAGGCTTTCGGGTTTTAGTGGCTTAGACTAAACCCACCCTACACCATAGGGGCCTGAATAATTGCAACAGGTTGCCGGCTCCAAATTTTACCCTCATCGGACCCTAACACCCCAAAACCAGCCTCTCCAATTCCTTCAGCACTCGGATGCAGGTATCCGAGAGCTCGCTGGCGGGGACAACTGCGTGACTCTCCTGGGCCATCTACTATCTTACCATTGGTTAGTAGAGAATGGAAGAATGGTAGCAATAGTAGTTATAGTTGTACCTCATTCCTCCATTCCCTACTAACCAAAGGTAAGCTATGGGCTCCTCAGGTCAATTGAGATTTAAAGCTGGGTTCTTTTAAGGCTTCCTTTTGAACGGGATTCCACAAAAGTGTAGTTTGAATGCGGCGAGTAGTATCGGGGCCAGAACTGCTGGAATGGAGCATTGGGGTACATCTATATCGCAGTTTCACGATAAAAGAGCCCTAAACAATAATGCTACCAATTATCCCCCCACCATGTTAACCTACTAATCCCCAGCTTCTCTCACAACCCCTTCGAAGACCCTCAGGGTCTAAGCCGCTTCAAATCGGGTCTAGGCGGATGAGAGAGAGAGAGAGAGAGAGAGAGAGAGAGAGAGAGAGAGAGACAGAGAGAGAAAGAGAGAGAGAGAGAGAGAGAGAGAGAGCGAGAGCGAGAGAAAGTAGCCCAAAACCCCACAAAACCATAAAACCGTTCACCCTGAACTCCACACTCGGGGATCCCCCTCAGAAATGCTTAAAGCCTGCATCCGATGGTAACAAATCGAGACCCTCAACGCCAATCCTAAACCCCCCTGGGCAGCCCAGGTCTTTGTCATTAATATAGGAGCTTTCATCATCTCAGCCCAATATACTACAAAGATAATTCTAAAAAAGCAACCCCCGACATGGTACAGGTAAGAATGTAGGCCCCCATAATAGCATGAGCCTCTGCATCCCCCGGCCTGCTTCATTACACTACCCACAGGGGATTGAGAAGCCTTAGAAAGTCAGGCACTCCAGCGTCTCTGCAGTTTGAAGTTCATAGTTAGCCTACGAATTGCTGACGGTCTGGCGGGGGTTGAGGGCAATCGAGCGCGAGACCGAGAAGCAAATCCAACAAAAACCCACACCCGGAAACAGACCATGTATGCCTCCCACAGCTCGGCAGCTGTAGGGCCTAATTGGGGCGCTCCACCCGTGCACTACCTATAGTCTCCATTGTAGTTCCTTTTTTTGGTTAACCAGTTTTATGGTTAAGACCCTATAACAGAGATTTTGGTTAACCAAAAAAGGAACTACAATGGAGACTATAGGTACTATAGCCCTCTGCAGCCTAAACCGGCCTCTTCAACCCTAATGAGGCAAACAGTACCCGCGAATTCCGCCTCAGTGGTCGCGCCACCGGTGCCTTTGCAAGGCAGCTGTGAGCTTCGAAGGCTTTTGTCAGGGTACTACTTTAACTTAGAATTTCGAATTGTGGTTTAAAGCTTGGGGTTTAGGGCCTAGAAGCATACCGATTTGGTCGTTTAGGGCTCTAAGCTCGAAGGCTTTGTGTTCGAGGGGTCGTTTTTCCCTGAGGCGGAAAGCCCGGCTATAAGACTAAGCAGCCCGAGAAAGGTAGAGTAACCCCTAAACCCTGAGCCTAAACCCGAAGCCGCTAAACCCTAAACCCCTAAACACTCAAACCCTAAGGGTCCAAAGGACCCAGTAGTTAGGTACTCGGGCTTTAGGAGAGTAGGTATGGAGGTTAGCGTTTGGGAGAGTATATGACAATTAGGTACTCGAAACCCTAAGCCCGTTCAAGGGACCCTATTTATAGTATCCCTCTAGTACTCAGTAACCCTTGAACCCAAAGGGTCCTAAGTACTGTTATGGGACATAGTTCCCCAAATCAAAATGGTAATTCCTAATATAGAAACCCTACATATAGATACTTTGGACCCTTTGGGTAACAGACTGGATGACAATTAAGATGGGAGTTTCCGAAAACAGGGGACCCTAATACGGTACCCTAAACCCTTAACCCCTAAACCCAAAGAACCCCTAAGCCACCCGAGACCCTTAGGGGTAAGCCTTGGATCTGGTAGCTAAAGGCACCAGATTTCTTGGCTTCATGATTGTTACTTGGAGGTTCATGGGCACTTATAACTACCCATGAACCTCGAAGTAAGCAAGGCCGAGGCGTCGGGCTTTCCCAAAGGGTCCTAGGTACCGTTCTGGGCGAAGCCTCCCAAATCATATCATAGTATTCCCCAATATGGAAGCCCTACATGTTGCTCTGGAAGTACTTTGGATCCCTTGGGCCTATGCGATACAGACAGTCGCCGGGGGCTCCTCTTTTGATTCTGCGTAGATCCCCTACAGGGCCCTCGAACAGAAACCCAGATGTAAAGGCAAGGCAGCCTTCACCATCGGGGATGCAGGCAGCCACAGCTGCCCGTGCGGCCTGGAGCGCTTTGGTTGGTGCGAATGTCGTGTGGGGTTTAGGGCCTGGGTTACTGGGTTGAGGGTTTACGGTCGACGATTCAGTATGGCTTTGGGTGGGGGACGTGTTTTTAGCGTTTCCCCTGAGGGTTTGATGGGCTCCCAAACGGCCACACTAAGCATCGATCGTGGGATCTGACCTGTTTCCAAAGTCCGAGGGTTTGTCATGCTCCAACCTTTTGCACACTCCTGCTTACTGCGCACGAAACGCCCCTGTCTCAAATACTGATGTGTTTCCCTTTTTGGTTACCCTGCTTGGTTTTTCAGACACGGACCATTCAACCAGCTGTCCTGAAACTGGAAATGCAATGGAAACTAACGTCAATCCAAGCTCTATAAACAACCCTATCAAGCCTTAGACCCTAAAACCTCTGCAGATCCCTCAGCGAAACCCTCAAAAGAACCCCTAAAAACCCGTAGATCCCTTAACGAAACCCTTCAAAGAATGCTAAATGGGACCATACAAATCCCTAAACCGTCTGTAGATCCTTCAGTCAAACCTAAACCCTAAACCCCTAAACCCTAAACTACCAAACTCTAAACCCCTCAACCCCCAAACCTAAACCCTTAAACCCTGGACTACTAAGATCTAAACTCTAAACCCCTCAACCCCCAACCCTAAACCCTTAAACCCTGAACTACTAAGATCTAAACTCTAAACCCCTCAACCCCCAACCCTAAACCCTTAAACCCTGAACTACTAAGATCTAAACTCTAAACCCCTCAACCCCCAACCCTAAACAGTTAAACCCTGAACTACTAAGATCTAGACTCTAAACCCCTCAACCCCCAACCCTAAACCCCTATTTACCCGACGGTCCGATCCTGCAGGATTTCCTTGGCCAACGCCCTTCCGGCGGGCAGCTGCTCCAAAGGCAGCCGCGGGGCCTGGACTAAGGGTTCCTTTAAGGGGTTCCTTCAAGGGCCCTGTAAGGATGCCATAAGGGGTTCAGGGTTTTAAGCGGGTTAAGAGTTCAGGGTTTGGGGTCAAGGACGTTGATTCTAGTTTGGGGTTGACGGTTTGTAATGTTTACGCGGTAAGGGTTTGGGATTTACAGGGTTTCGAGTGCGTTGTGGGTTTGAGGTTGCTTTCAGGGCTCTTTTATGGGTTCCGGCTCCTTGAAGTATTAAGGGCTGGATTGAGCCACAGGTGAGTGCTTGCCATGCAGTGGAGAAGGGGACCCTGCTCCAGCCAGAGCACAGCACGTCGCTCTGCGGTTTGAAGACGTGGCGTGCTCCAAACCGCACTGCTTGCAACGGGCATTGGGCCTGTATTGCAGAGACGCTGGCGACGGGGCCCCCAAAAGGCTCGAACGCCAGCGGCCGAAGGACGGCGCACACGAATGAGTAGGATGTGTGTGTGTGTGTGTGTGTGTGTGTGTGTGTGTCTCAAGCAACCCCCCGCAAGGGGAATCACAAGAACTCCTTCCAAATCATCAAATCCCTTCGAAGCTCCCAAAACGCCTGTTGGCACCTTAAGGGCGATGCCGTCACCCAAAATAACACCGAGCGATAGGGAAACTCATGGATCCCTAGAGGTCCGGATAATCGCAAGGGGCATCCGAGCCTGAGACCCTGCAACTCGCAAGAACCCACTTCGGTTTAGGGTTTGGGGTTTGTCAGACGTACCTTAAAACAAGGGGCAAGGTACGACCCTTTTGGTACTAGTGTATATGATATTGGGGCTTATTAGATCTGAGGTGAGGCATTGGAAGTCGTGGCTAAGCTACTTCTTAAACCTAAGGCTCAAAATGGCCCAAAAGCCTTATATAGTATGGTCTTAGGGCCCAAAAGCCTTAAAAGATGAGTCCTTAGAGCCTAAGGGTAAGGGTCCATGCACTTACATTCACGTAGGCCTTCGAGAGATTCTAATAAGTATTCCAGGGCCCAAGCCAGCTCAACAGTCACGAAGCACATGAACCAGGGGTACCCTATTTTGGGGTCCTTACAATAAGGGTCCTACTATTTAGGGTACTATATCAGGGTCCCCTATTTTCGGACCCTAAAGCACATGGGTGGTTGTCAAAATTAGGGTCCCTTTTTGGGTACCCTCAATATTAGGTGCCGTATTATATCCCCAGCACAACCCTCAACCCTAGAACCCCAATCTACGAGAACCCTTTTTTTCTGGAGCCCTCCTTGCAGCGTACAGCCTGCGTCCAAGACATCCCAAAGGTTCCTGCAGACTGAAGTCGGATGATTCTGACTTTAAGGGTTCGGTTTAGGTTTAGGGGTTTAGGGAAACCGTTCTCCAAAGCCTTCTCCGCCAACTTCTGAAGAGAGGTGGCAGGCTCCTTGATGCAGGCGGGGTTTTGGGAGTTCAGCCCTAAAGCCTAAACCCTAAACCCAGTGGCCTAGTGGCTGAGGGGTTTCAAGGTGTTTTTAGACGGTTTTAGAGTACGGATCCTTGAAGGGCTGAAGGATCTATAAAGCTTCTAGAAGGGTTCTGTTACCCCTAAACCCTAAACCCTGAACCGTAAGGGCTCTATAGAGGTTGTTCAAGGGATTAGGATTTGAGGGCACGGGTTCAGAAATTTCGGGATCTGGGGGTGTACCCGCCATAGTCTCCATTGTAGCCCTTGCTCGGATTGCTTCATAGGATCCTGATTATAAGAATGGTTAAACAAAAAAGGAGCTATATACAATGGAGACTATAGTTGGGGGTTTGAGCTAGCAGGTTTAGAGGCCGTGTATAACTGAAAACTGATGTACCCAGAGAGCCCAATACTGCTTAATTAAGGAATATGGCTTAAACTATATAGGGCTTCATATTCTGATTTAAGCTATATTCCTGAATTAAGGGGTATATATTGGGCTCTCTGGGTATCACCCGACTTTTAACTGCCCATGCCCGCGGAATCCTAAACACAAATCTCGGCTGACCGTATAGGATACTTCTATGAAGGAAGGCTTTTCGGGCATCATAGATAGTATCTCATAGTATTCTGGAACCCTAAGAAAACCCTAAACTCCAAACCTCAATAAGTTAGGCTTCTACATCGCGGAAAAATTCCAAGTCCGCCGAGCGACTGCGTCGCTGGAAGTGGCCCTGGACAGGAACATGCTTTGTAGGAAGGTACTAGGGCGGGTCACCGGGGGCACCCGCGAGTTTATGGTTCGGGGTTTAGGGTTTAGGAAATTCAATAGTCGGCGGGCACCCGTAGGGTATGTTTCAGGGCTGCCGAAAGGCTGGGACAAGCACAAGGAATGGACAGCACGAGTATCAGCTTTCTGGAGTTCACTGCAGGACAGCACGTCGGGATCATGGAGTTAGGCTTTAAGGTTGCCCAGCGGTTCCGAAATACTTACATAAGAATGTAGGGTTTCCATATCAGGAAATACAACTTATGATTTGCCAGAACTGTACCCAAAACCCTTTGGGATGGTTTTTTGCTGCAACTTACTCTGTGATGCACCGAAATCAGGGTACACTGCTGACTCTGCTTGGAGGATCCTGGGACTTAGTAAGTAAGGTTACAAGTACCTTAATTGGGGTTATAAGTAGTTATAAGTATACTTACCTAATTATGAGCCTAGTTACTAAGTCCCATGATCCTTTAAGTGGCAAGCCTGACCCATGCCATGTCCCTGGTTTTTCAGTAAGTAAGGGTTTACCCAAAGGGTCCTATGTACTGTTATGGGGAATACTTCCCCAACTCATAATAGTACACCCCAATATAGAAACCCTACATTCTACTATATCGGTACTTTGGACCCTTTGGGTTAAGGTTCAGGGCTAAGGGGCTTACGGGTTTCGGGTTTAGGGGTGGCCTTATCTTCGGATCGCGCCATGAGTGCTACGATGGATACTAGTGGGGACTTAACAATTAGAATAGGGCTTTGGGGTACCTTATACTATAACCATATACATGTTAAGCAACCCCCAAAATAGTACGGTTGATGGTATAAACCCTGCATGACCCATAGTACCGAATACACCATAATTCCCACAGTCTAGGGTCAAAAAGGCAATGCAGGATCTATATTATCAACCGTATCGTTCCATTTCTGGTTTAACCAACTTTATAGTTAGGACCCTATCAGGAACCCACGATAGTAGAGACTACAGGTATCTTACTATACATGTACTTGCACCCTTATGGCAATAGAAGCCCTTTCAGGTTACTTGGGAACTCTGCACTTCTGTTGCTCAGTCCCCTGTTCCTTCAAGCTTCTCTTGACTCTCCTTTCCTTACCTTTGGTTAGTAGGGAATGGAGGAATGGGGTACAATTATAACTACTAATACTACCATTCTTCCATTCCCTACTAACCAAAGGTAAGTTTCGCAAACCATGGTACCCTCCGTGTGGAATCGCGTTGTGAGTTCAACCCGGCATGCACAAGAAGATGCAATAGGAACATGACAAAGCCAAAGAAGCTCTATTCTAATTGCGGGGAACACCCTGCTCCCCCATGACCCTAAACCCTTAACCCTAAATCCTGTTCAATAAGTTTTGAACCCCGGGTGAGGCCCCGACCGCAGGCCAGGAGTTGCAGCGAATATCTCCGACGGAGTCATGTCTGCAACGCCTGAGCTCCAAGAATTTATGCCGGGCCCCCCAAAACGCATATAAGCGAAACTAGGATTGATGCTAATTCTTATGTTTTTCTTTGGGGGTCCCCATCATGGAATTCAGGGTTTAAGGTCAAGGGGTTTTCCACGCTTGAGGATTCTAGCTTGGGTGGCTTAGAAGCGATCTGTCGCGGATTTGGGGTTGAGCTCATGGCCAAGATTTCGGGGCTTGCCGCTTCGATTGCGAAAAGTTAACTCAAGCTTCGGTCTTGGTTGCTGCTTTCATTAGAATTGGGCACTGGGTATTATTGCAGTACAATATGACAAAAGGCAGCCATGAATATTATTAACGGCACTACTCAAGCTTCTATATTGCCCGCTATCCTAGACACCATGACCTTGCTGACTTACTAACTTTCCTTGCAAATATACTCCCGCCGAAGCCTCAATCCGTACAACACCTTCCAAGGGCAATCTCTATGTACACCCATGCACACACAGAGAGCTTGTTTATGCATGTATAAACTAGGTAGGGCCAGAGAACGAGGTTCCTGAGGAGCCCCTTTACAATACGGGTACGTTTTTTTCCTACTGTTTTGTTTTAATAAGGAGACCCTAAACTAAAGAGGGCAAAAGGGTACTACTCAGGAACCTAGTACAGTAGAAGCCAGAAAGTTGGAACATCATTATCCTCAAGCCCTTAAGGCAAGGTAGAGGGAACCCTAGCACTAATCGTCCTAAGCTCATGTTCCAACTTTCTAGGGTTCACTGTATACACTGCTGAGCATGGGGCCGAAAAGAACTCTGCTGAGGGTGGGCCAAAGGCCGCGGCCCTGCAGCGATCCGGGGTCCCCTATTTGCGGAAACTCCCTGATAATGTTCCTTTATAGGGTTCCTTTAGAGGGTTCTTGTAAAGGGTTCAGGGCTAGGGTTTAGGGTTTAGGGTTCCCTTAAAGGGTTCTTATGAAGGGTCTATATAGAAGGTTTACTACTAGACCTAAGAGTAACCTGGGAATAAAAAGGGTGCCCTTTTTGGTGTAAAAGGGGTTATAAGGGGACCGGAACCGCCAAAAAGGGTATAAGGGCCTACTCTGAGCCCTAGACTATAAGGGCTTCTGAAGAACTCTTCGGAGCGGAACGGGTCCAAAGGACCCAAGAATTAGGTACTTATTATGTAGGTTACTACTTGGAAGAGTATATGATAATTAGGTACTCGGACCCTTAGGTTAGGGGCCTTATTGATTAGAATAGGGTTTTGGGCCCCATTATATTAAGTATAATAAGGAACCCCTAAAGTAGTGTTAGTAATTATGAAAGCCCCTACAAAGGGGTTGAGGGTTTGAGCTCAGAATGATCCTGTTTGGGACACAGGATCTAGGATTCATGCCTCAAGCTGTAAGCTTTGAGGTGTTCCTGACTGAACCTACAGTCTCCATTCTAGTTCCTTTTTGGGGGTTACCTTTTAGGGTCCTCAATATAAAACTGGTTAAACCAAAAAAGGAACTACAATGGATAGATACTAAGGTAAGTTTAAGATCTGCAGAATCCCTCGGCCTGAACTGCCGCTGAGCTTTGGCCAATTGTAGCGGTTGCCATCAGGGCCACATCTCAATCTGGTGTTCAATTGTTTTCTGGAAGAATCCATCTTATTGTTGAATCCCGCATAAATTAAGAAAGTCGCGGTCGGGTCTTGGGTGGGTAGTAAGAGTAGTACTACGGTTGATGATATAAAGCCTGCGTTACCTTGAGGCCTCTAGACTATGGGACCTAGACTATGGGAACTATGGTATAGTCCTTATTAATTCTGGGTCATGCAGGATTTGTACCTACTTTTTTGTAGGTTTTGGTAGGTTAAGGTAGAGTGAGACGGTTGATGATATCAATCCTGCCTTACCCACAATGAGGAATATGCCATAATTCCCATAGTCTAGGGCCATTAAGGTAATGTAGGATTTATATCATCAACCGGATGAGGGATTTCGAGCCACGCCTATCCCATGTCCTGATATCAATTTGTTGACCTGGGCGTAATCTAAAGTCCTCTTGTGCCCGGAAAGTCTGGCCCACGGAATATCTGGGAGTTTCCGAAAATTAGGGGTACCTTATTTGGGGTTCCTACTATTTAGGGTACCATATTCGGGTCCCCAGTTTTCGCAAAACTCCCATCTTATTTCTCCCCCAGTCTATCATAACCGTCACTCAAACCCTAAACCCTTAACCCGTATTATAACACGGCGCCTACGTTACGCAAGATGCAGCGGCTTGTTGTCTATGGAAACCCGGAGCACTAGACTCTAAACCCGGCATTCTCAATGAGAATCCCCTCCCTGGACCCTAAGGAACCTATCTTTTTAGGGTTCCAAAATATGATTTCTTTATACAGGTCGTTAAAAAGGTGGGTTACTTTGGGGTTAGGGTCTACATAGTCTCAATCCCTGAACCCTCAATCCTACATCTTTAAACCCTGAACCCTAAACCCATACTACTACCCTAAAGGCCCCTGCCACAAGCCCTGAACCCGAAATCCAAAGCCGGAACCCTAAGCAGCCCTGAAAATCCTGAACTCAAGAGTCCCTCTAGAAGCCCGCCCAGATCTTCCACTATGCCCGCGTGGAGGGAGACTCCTTGTACCATACTGTTGATAGACAAAATCCTGCATGACCTTAAGGACCCTAAACTATGGGGAATTATGGTATATTCCTTATATTGGGTCATGCAGGACATTGTCCATCCACAGTATTATGGATCCTACAGTAACTTATGGTATATTCCGTAACGAAGGGATCTTGGAAGGCCCGGATCGATGTGACCAACACTCCCGGGAACCCGATAACAAACAACCAAAACAAGGCGGCCTTTTAAAGTTTAGGAGTTTGGGATAGACCTAGACACCCTCAACTATTCCATTGTAACTTCAAGGCCCATAAGCCCCCTATTGAGCACCACAGCGGCTCCTTTAAAGTGTACTGCCAATGTTTAGGGCTGCGGGGTTTGCGGTGTAGAAAGCCGTAAAGAAGCCATGCACAGCCCATATCTTCCCAAAGCCCCTAATGCAGGAATGCACCTTAAATTACTGTACAGTAGGATCCCTGATATAATTTTAGTACCCAAAGGCCCCAAAGTAGTTTCTCTTGGGATTCGTATATAGAATCATATAAGGTTTTCCCTGAAAGAAATACTTTGGGCCCTCTGGGTATTCCTAAATTCAAGGGATTTGGAAGATCTAGTGCCCATTGAAAAAAACAACTCTACAGCCCAAAGAGAACCCTAAGGGTCCATGTACCCAAATAGTACATACTTTGGCCTCAAAGTAGTCCCTATATTGTTACTTTGGGCCCTAAGTATATACTATTTGGGTACATGGACCCTCAGGGGAATATAGAAATCCAGAAAGGTCGCCTCATCTTCATCCGGACGGCCTCACACTGCAAGAGCAAGGGCTTGCGGTCGAGTGCCAACGGCAAATAAGAGCTTCGGTGCGTAAGGTTAGGAACTTTGAGGTTCAAGGCTTTGGGTATCAGGGACATACGGCTTTTGTTTGGTATCTAGGGGACTGTATGATTATCACTATTATTCCCAGGGTTCTTCGCTTAGTATCAAGGGGCGATCCTGAGGGGCAGGTCTTTATTGCGATCCCTGGCTCGAGAGGTACGTATTTGGGAGTTTCCGAAAATTAGGGGTACCTTCTTTGGGGTCCCTATAATAAGGATCCTACTATTTAGGGTGCTATATTACGGTCCCCTAATTTCGGAAACTCCCATTTGAACACGAACCGGTACTATAGACTTCGGGCTGGGTCCAAGGTTTCGGGTTTAGGGGTTTAAGGGTTTAGGGGTTTATGGCTTTCGTATTATTGCGATTATTGTGGGCACCCTCTGAAGAACCTTCAGGGAAGCCTTACAGGAACCCTAAAAGGAAGCCCTACCTTCGGCGGGGTCAGGAGGAGTTTCGAGCCCTTGCGGTTGGCAGACGCTGGCTACAAGCCTTGATAAGCTTAGGTTTTTGAGTTGTGTTATATGTAATGTCATGAAATATACAGAAGGACGCGAGGGAATAGTTGTATGTAACGACCGCCCCCAAAGCCTAAACCCCAAACCCGAAACTCCTAAACCGCTGAACCCTGAACCTTGAACTCTAAGCCCTAAACCCATCTTCTGCAACTGCAAAGCCCGTTCAGATGGCCCAAGGCGACGGTGAGCCGCCAAGCGTCGGGTCACTTGCATAAGAAGGATGGAGCCCCCACCTACTGGGGTTTACCTACATAGGTACATGATACATGCTCACTGAAAACCCCTACCCCGATGCACAAACACCAATACATCCAGAAACCTGATCCCCTACAGGCTTCCGTTTGGGCCTGCAGCTTTCGAAAGCTGCTGAGACATCAGCTCGGCGCAGCCTGCCACCTTAGAAATTTCAGCAATGTCTATGGGCTCCTACTCAACAGTTGAACAGCCGGGGTCACCGAAACCCCCTCAGCTCCCAACTAGTGTCTGGATTCAGGGTTGAGGCCAGGTTTTAGGAGTTTGGTGGTTTTGGCTTTAGGCAGGGTGTCGTAGTGTGACTCTTGGCCTGATCGATTTTTCTGACTTGATTGTGGGGCCAAACGGGAAACGAATTCGTTTCGATACCTGGTGTGAAGGGCATGATTGTTGCCTTGGCGATGACCCATGGGATTTGCATTGCACTTGATGGGATAAGCGCTTCGGGTTCAGGGAAAATTTAGCCATGACTGAACCCCCAAGATTTGGTTGTAGATTGCACGTACAGTATGTGTCAATATGCGGGTCTATGGCCATCTGTGTTAATCTATATATGGGTGGATTTCCAAGTTCGTGCCCCTTTGGGGGTACCACTCAATAAACCGATACAGAGATGTTGGTTAGGTAAGTTTGAGTCCAGAACTTTGCATGGCTGCTATCTGACCCCATCACCCAAGCAGCACGAACACACGGTGTATAGTGCATACCTCCGATATCCAATACTTCGAACAAGCCGCGAAAAAGAAACACTAAACACAACAAAACAAAACACACAAACAAAACACAAAACAGCAGCAAGGTGAAACCTCAGAGCCTAACTTACGCACGCGGAGTCCGCAGCCACGGAAACAGTAGTTCATGGAGTTGAAACTCTACTTCAAGCACGACACGCATTTGGAGATCCCTCTGGAAGGAAACCCATAACCCAAAACAAAACCAATACCTCAAAAACAACACCCAAGAGCTTTGAGAGAAACCTGCATCCATGACCCCACGAACTCAGCCATGGATCACAACTGCTTCCCCACAGTTGCAGAAATCTCTTTGGCAGCGCGACTTGGTCTTTCGTGGCCATGCTGGGCATACTGTTCAATAAAAAATACGTGTCACGATAAGGTTACTGAGCACTCAGCACAGTGGGTACATCAGGGTTTGTTGAGGTTTCAAGCAGGTCCAGTTCATGCGCAGATTAATTGCACGTCTCCGGACCAATTCTACTGCTGCCACAGCAATGCGCCTTTGCATTGCGTGGCGGCGGGGGCAACGTTGCTGCAAGCCAGCTCCGCACGACAGGCGATGTGAAACCCATCGCATGAAAGCCTCCAGATACTCTAAAGTCTCGCACCTGCGTCGCTATGCCGTAGCCTTGCAACTTGCCTTGCTTGTCGAGTTTCCCATATAAGGGGCGGGGAACCAAATCTGGGGTCTTTCGCATCCCAAAACGGTTACATACTGTACTACCAAGTTGCTGTACACAGATTCCAGTACTGCAGCGTCCAGGAACACATCAGCCACGACAGTTTGTACGTGAACGGACTTGACAACCTGCAAGTTGACCCCACAGTGTCCACTCTTCTCGCAAGCGCTGAGCACCGCATCGTAGCTGATGACATGAGGAGCCTGGGCAGCCGTCCCAAAGGGTCAAGGTACCGATGTAGTAGGTACTTAGAATAGATGTTCGGGCCCCAGAAGTATTTACTATATTATATCTTGGACAATTTGGTGGGTGTGGGACAGCTGGTGCAATCTCGCTGTCGGGCGCTTGCCGGGTTGATCTACGTTCATGGAGAAATGTCTAGACTGTCCACCCGAAAGGGATCCCAGGTACTGCTACGGGGGATACTTCCCCGAACCAGCATCGTAATTCCTAACATAGACAACCTACCTTCTGCTGTAAACACCGGCAAAGAGTACTTCCCCAAATCAGAATAGCGGTTCCTAGCATAGAAACACTACAGTAAACTCCATAACGTTGGAAACAGGATTAAGGCCAAATAGTGCTGGGGTTCCCTATGCATTACTCTTAAGGATCGAGGCTATCGGGTTTCCGACTTTTGGGCTTCTACTGTAACAGGGTTTTCGGGTGATACAGGCGAAAGCCTGTCAGCGAAGAGCGAAATGAAGGACGACATATGCATCCTCAGCTAATGTGCATATAAACACGTGTAAAGAAGATATCAGAATAGGGCTTTGGTAGAACTATACTAAGGAACCCTAAGGAATACTCCCCCCAATGCACCACATTCAGAAAAAGGAAAGGATGGACCGTCACAGCAGCGACTGCGCGTTGCTTCATGGCACCCAACCTTGGCTGACTTCTGAACCCCTCCAAAAAGTAATAAACCTTTAGCTTCCGCATTATGGCTCATATAGCAACCCAAAAGAGTTAAAGTCCTAAGAGCCCTTTTCATTTCATCATGCAATTTTTAAATTTTTAACATGACACAAATTCATTACAATAATTTGTAGAACGCCAAGCAACATTTGAGCCATGAGCTGCCACTTCGCCGCTTGAACACAGGCGCTCGTGGTAGCATTGTAGCTGACAGCATCAGCATGAAGCATGTCTTGGTGCAGCTCATTGTAGAGGTATGTAGCTAGTTGCCACTGGCTCCCTCGTGCAGAAGCACTGATGGTGGCATTGTAGCTAATGATATCTCTGCCGACCTTGGCGTGGGGCATTCGAGCAAATAGGTGCGCCGCGAGCTGCCACTTACGGCCGTTCTCACAGGAACTGATGACAGCATTGTAGCTGATAAGCTCTGGGTCAAGCGTCGCTCTGTCCATAGTGGTGAACAAGTGCAGCGCCCATTGCCATTGCTCGTCTTTCTCACAGGAGCTGATGGCAGCACTGTAGCTTATGACGTCAGCCGGAAGGCTTTCGTCAGGCATGGTGTGCAGCAAACCCAGAGCCAACTGCCACTGAGCGCCTTTCTCGCAAGAACTGATGGTGGCATTGTAGCTGATGACATTCGGCAAGAGCTTGGTCTTCGGCATCGCTCTGAAAAGTCGCACTGCCAGCTGCCACTGCCGACCTTTCTCACAGGAGCTTATTGCACCGTTCCAACTGATGACATTCGGTTTCAGTTCCGCTTCAGGCATCACATCTAACAGGTATATAGCCAGCTGCCACCGCGCGCTCTTCGCGCAAGTGCTGATAGTGGCATTATAGCTGATAACATCAGGACCTACTTCACCCTCCGACATGCTATAGAGAAAATGCACAGCCCAAGGCCATTGCTGGCCTTTCTCACAGGAGCTGATGACGGCATTGTAGCTGATGACCGTTGCATGCAGTCTCCACTTCGGCATCGCGCTGAGCAGGTGTACTGCTAACTCCCACTGCCCAGCTTTGCCCACAGAGCTAATGGTAGCATTGCTGCTCATAGCATCGGCAGGGAGCTTTGCTTCACGAATGGCCGTAGACAAGCGTAGCGCCCATTGCCATTGCCTCCCCCTCTCGCAACTGTTGATGGCGGCAGTGTAGCCAATGATGTCGGCTGCAATCTTGGCTTTCGGCATATCCTGAAGCAGGCTTATGGCCAACTGCCACTGCCCGGACTTCCCACAGGAGCTAATCGTGGCATTATATGTAATAGCATCCGCTATAACCACAACGTCTGCCATAGATTTGAACAGCTGTAGTGCAGGGAGCCACTGCCCATCTTTCTGACAAGAGCTGATGGTAGCGTTGTAGCTAATCACATCAGGTCCAAGCTTCACATGTGGTATCTCCTCGAAAAGCTGCAGCGCCACTTGCCACTGCGAGCCTTTCTCACAGGAGCTGATGGTAGCGTTATAGCTTACCACTTTGGGGTTGATTGATGCCTTAGGCATGCCACGAAACAAAGCCAATGCCATCTGCCAATCTGCAGCCTTCGTGCACGTGCTGATTGCAATCGTGAAATCTTGCAAGCGCAGCTTAATGTTGCCGTCCTCAACTTCGATAAACCTACTTCTTATGGACTCAAAAAGGCAATCATAGTAAGGAAGCGTAAAACGGTAGGTCTCACAGGGTTCAGGCTCACATTGAAAGACAGCAATCATAGCACCAACCAGGTCTGCCCGGCGCCAGCCCCGAAGCTCACGCAAAACGTGTCCAACGAGTCGAGGACGCCCTCGCAGCTGCACCAACTTCGGCGCCATAAATTCGCCCACACTTTGAGAGTCTGCTGGCTGGGCCAAGCTGTCCTTGGAATCCGTGATAATAAACTTGGATGGAAGGTCCATCTATCCCTAGATGTGCAGCTCCTGATATGATAACTTACTATGCTAAAGCCATAACTAAGCATGTCGCAAACAGGTACGAAGCGATTTCCTTCGATTGGGCTTTCTACAACCCAGAGAGAGAGAGAGACAGAGAGAGACAGAGAGAGACAGAGAGAGAGAGGGGAGAGAGAGAGAGAGAGAGAGAGAGAGAGAGAGAGAGAGAGAGAGAGAGAGAGAGAGAGAGAGAGAGAGAGAGAGAGAGAGAGAGAGAGAGAGACGAGAGAGAGAGAGAGAGAGGCAGGAGAGAGAGAGAGAGAGAGAGAGAGAGAGATAGAGAGAGAGAAGAGAGAGAGAGAGAGACAGAGAGAGACAGAGAGGCGGAGAAATGAGAGAGAGAGAGAGAGAGAGAGAGAGAGAGAGAGAGAGAGAGAGCGAGGGCGAGAGAGAGAGACGAGAGAGACAGAGAGAGAGAAAGAGAGAGAGAGAGAGAGAGAGAGAGAGAGAGGGAGGGAGAAAGAGAGCGAGAGCGAGCGAGAGGGAGAGAGAGAGAGAGAAAGACAGAGAGAGACAGAGAGAGACAGAGAGAGGCAGGGAGAGAGAGAGAGAGAGAGGGAGAGAGAGAGAGAGAGAGGGAGGGAGAAAGAGAGAGAGAGCGAGCGAGAGAGAGAGAGAGAGAGAGAGACAGAGAGAGACAGAGAGAGACAAAGAGAGACAGAGAGAGAGAGAGAGAGGCAGGGAGAGAGAGAGAGAGAGAGAGAGAGAGGGAGGGAGAAAGAGAGCGGGACGGAGGGAGAGGAGGGAGGGAGGAAGGGACTCTAATCCCTAAGCCCTACCCCACAGAGAGAGAGAGAGAGAGACTAATCGGGGCTGCTGGGGTGTCAGGCTGGGGTCTTTCGATCGCCCGACAAGTCCCAGTTGCCCGAATGCACACTTCTGAAACCCTAAACCCTAAACTGTAATCTGTAAACGCTATAAACCGCCGTGCCCGAAAAACCCATCATATCTTACAAACTGAAGCTCTAAGCTCTTATGACCTTGACTTCGCAGCTCTTATGGAAGCAAAAAGATGAAGCCTTTCCTTGAGAAGACAAGCATAAAGTCCTCGTGTACCCTCAACGCCTTTCCCCAGTGCTCCCTGCATTTTCCTCAGGATCCCTAATGATCCTTAGTACGGTCCTTCAAAGCCTTAACAATTTACCCTACAACGGTAAATACATGACACCGTAAGCCCCATAACCCCATGACCCGAATTACCTTACGGCCTAAACCCTGAAAACCCATTCCCTCAAGGGTCCCTGTACCCATATAGTACATACATGGGGCCTGAACCACCCATAATATAGGGAATACTGCAAGGCCAAAGTATCTATATTTCTGTGTGTATATATATATACATATATCTACACTATATGGGTGCATAGACCCTTAGGGTTCTGGAGTTCTTTCAGCAACCCGCAGCTGAGTCTCCAAACCCAGTAACAGTTGGCTTGACTTCGACATGCCCGGGACGCGGGAGGATGCCTCAGGGTCTTTACGGCTTCCTTTTGGGGTTTAGGGTTTAGGGTTGGCTTCGGTTTCCCTGAAGGTGTTAGTGAGGGTTGTATAAAGATTCCTTTTTGCGGTTTCCTGTGAGGGTTCGTATGCACAAATGGGTCCATAACGAGTCTATGAGGAAGGGGTTCTGTACTGGGCTTGGACGGGCTTTTAGGGCTTCTTTGGGTTTCGGGAGGAGTGTTTGTGTGGTTCATAGTGTCGAGGGGGTTGGACATTATACAACGGTTTAGGGTTTAGGGTTTAGGGTTTTTACTACGCCCTCAGGCCGGCACCCCGAAACAAAAGCTCGAACAGACCACCAAACCCTCGACCCTGAACCTTCACCCTCAAAGCCCTAGACCCTTAAACCCGAAACCCTACACCCCTACAAACTATCGTAATTGTCTTCAGCACTGTGGGATTTAGGATGTAGGGTTTAAGGTTTAGGGATTCGGGGAAAAACCAGGGAGATGAACAAAAACAGAGGCCCAGAATAATCTTAGGTACTGGAGTGCAAATTGTGTAGTTTTCCATGAATAGGCATGACTCACTGTACTAACCTGGCTCCCGTCGAAAATGCAAAAAAAGACAACAATTTACTCCTCCGACAAACCAAGGAAACGAACGGATGGACTTTCATAACTCTACGAAACAAGGTTCTTTAGATTTGCAAGATCCACGAAAAAAACACATGCGAGCCCGGATGCTGGAAGTGCCCGAATTCGCATAGCCGCTTGGGACATCTGCGCGACCGAAGGGAGCCAACAAAAGGCTCTGTGCCAGCATCAATTCCAAACTCTGCTGCTTTAGGGGTTTAAGGTCTAGTCCAGGTTTAGGGTTTTGAGGTTGGGCGTCCAAACCCTAAGGGTCCAAAGGACCCAATAATCAAGTACTTGGGTTTAGGATAGTAGTTATGTAGCTCAATATTTAAGAGAGTATATGATTATTATATACTTGGACCCTTAGGGAAAGGGCCCATGTTCCAATGTGGTTTGGCCGGCTTGTGTCTTGGCCGCAAAGGGCTTTTGATGGAGTAGCTTCGCACCCCATGCACCCAAAGGGTCCAAGTATCATTATGGTATATACTTATAGGGTATTTTGGGGGTCTAAGTATTTACCATAATGATACTTGGACCCTTTGGGGCATATGTTGTATGGGAAGGTTGGGATTTCGGTTAAGCGTTTTTAATAGCAGTAAGTACTTGGAGGGTCGGGGGACTTAGTAGCTGGTTATTTTAGGGACTTATAAGTATCATAGCCCCAATTAGGGTCCCTTTTAGGGTACTTATAAGTCTACTTACTACCTACTTACTAAGTCCCCCGACCCTCCAAGTAGGATCTACGGCAAAGAATCTCAGAGACTGGGTCCGGTCAGGGCGTGTACCCAGCCGTCCAGTGCCTAGGGGAACTTGGGATCATATGGGAGTTTCCGAAAATTGGGGTTACCTTATTGTGGGGTCCTTATAATAAGGATCCTACTATTTGGGGTACTCTATTAGGGTCCCCTATTTTCGGAAACTCCCAAAGAGGGTTTTTTGTGCCCGAGAAAAGGTTAACGGTTACCTACACTACTACTAGTAAAGTGTTGAATTAAGCATTGGGGGTATACGATGTGCAAGGCTTGCCATGCAGATATCGGCCACTGTGAAGCGTTCGAACCTCTCCTCGAGGTAGGAGCTAACCAGAAACCCTAAACCTTAAACTTATCAACCCTGCCTAAGAAGCCGATTTTGAGTTCGTAAGGCCTCTGTACACTATGAAACCTGAACCCTTTAAACCCTTACCCTACACCTAAACCCTCAAACTTAGTTGCGCTTGAAACGTGAAGGGCTGCAGGTTTAGATTTCAGTGGATTTGGGGTGCAGGTTTGCGGTTTAGGGTTTTCCTTAGGCCCAAATAACCAACCATTTTAGTTTAAGGGAATATTAGTCTAAGGAGCTCATATGAGGAACCCTAGAAAGGTAGTTTCTTACGGTCCAGGTCGGGCCGGGCTAGGACGGTTCCAAAGTCTAGGGTCATTCAGGTGATGCCGGATTTGTGTCATCAATCGTACCTTGAGAACGCCTCATAGCATTTCAAGCATGAGCCACTTCCCGGTTGTCAAAGCCCGTGAGCTTGGGCTCGCCCCTCAACTGATGGGAGGCCTTTGTGTTTAAGATTCTTGGGGTAGGGATTCCTTAATATGAACCCTATTATGGGAACCCTAATCCCTACTAAACCCCCATAGGCAAAAACCCCTTTTGGCCTCCTATGAGCCTTGCCGCCAAGTTACACAAAGGCAGAAACAGCCACCCTCATGCTGCGGCCTCACAGTGCGGCGTTGACTTAACGGGTTAGGTTAGGGTGTAGGGTTTGCGGTTGAAGATTATTAAGGCTCAACAGAGTTGCGGATAGTTACCTAAACCCTATAACCCTAAACCGAAGGCATCGGCTTATGATGCAGGCATTTGTTGAGGAGAAACCGTTGCCGGCTCAGAGCCCTGCTGAGTATGAGGAGTCTGCATGATCAGAGTAGCTTGGGGGCATATTACGGGTCCCAAAGGGTCCAAGTATCTTTCTGGTATATACTTATAGACTTATGGGGTATTTTGGGGGTCTAAGAACATACCATAATGATACTTGGACCCTTTGGGGGTATGATGATATTATTACGGACCCCTGAGGAATTATAGTGGCATCTATTCAGGCTTCTATGCACGGATTTGGGGCTGGAAGCTAGCAGCCAAGGCAAGCTGAACAGGTTTTCAGAGCTTTACTGCGCAACTCCGGGCAGGTTTTTGGATCCCCAGGCAGGGTTTAGTTGCCAACCCACTACAGTAGCCCAACATCTCCTCTAAGACCTGGCTGTACACACCCAAACCGTCCATTATGCCTTAATCAGTCTTCCTTGCTCCATGCAGGTCTCCTGTAAAGGCTTTCTACGGCTTTCCAGGGATTAATTCATTTATAATATACTGTCCCTTAATTCAGTAAAAAATCTTATGTCATGAGTTATGGCAGCGTCCCAAATTATGACTAAAGGAGTATTCCTCAACTAGTAAGGGTATGTATATTAACCCCTACACCCTCAACCATAAGCCCTAAACCATAATGCCCTGAACCCTATAGGAAGACCTGGGCAACTGAGTCTCGGTTTAGTGGTGCCATTTTCCTTGCAGCTAACAGCAAAAGGTCTTGGCAGCAGGTTCCGAGAAATAGTAATGACACAAAAGACTTCTGATTTTGGCGCCTACGGTGGCTTTACGATCCCTTAAAACCTTAACTGTAAACATTACAATTCTACATCCCTAAACCTAGTCAGATATTCTTCTGGTGATTTGGCTAGGCTTCGGAGTCCCGCTGAAAATGGGATTTGGGCGCAAGGGCAGCCAAGCTCCAATACTTCTAAGCCGGGCAGGGCGAGCCTTCGCTTGCATTAGGGCCCCTGAAGGGGAGGATCTGGGAGGCTTTCGCTTTATGATGCTTAGGCTCTCAGGACTCATATCTTAAGGCTGTTGGGCCCAACGACCATACTATATCAGGCCTTTGGGCTATTCTGAGCCTCAGGGTAAGGGCTTCGCAAGTGAATCTAGAAAGGTCCAGTAAAGGGATCCGGACAGGTTTAGGACTTCAAAGGGTGTTTTTTTCAAGAATATGCTGTGGCCCCAAAAACCTACCTTTTTAAGGAACTATATATGGAAACCATAATAAGGAATCCTAAGAAGGTAGGTCTTTTCGGCTACAGGTGGGGTTCAAAGCTTCGAGTTCAGGGCTTTACAAGAAAGACGCGAATATCCGCATATGAACACCTCAGAAGCAAATATGAATATGCATATATATGTATATATATATATATATGTATATTCACATCTCGTAATATATATATATATATATATATATATATATATATATATTTATATATTCACATCTCGTAATATACACGCATGGCGTGCATGCATGTTATATATATATATATATGAACACATATGTAAATGACACAAAACTGTGTATTTATCCGGACCCCTAAATTATTCGTGATCACTTCCGAAAAGACCATAAAAGTTGAAGGCTGACTGCCGGGTCCACAAAAACCGGTCATGGCGCGTCGACGAACTTTTGCGACTCCTCCCTGAAAAACCAAAGCGGCTGAGGGATTCGGATTTACTATCAGTGACCAGAAAACTTCAAACAAAGCACATGGTCCCAAAACGAGTGCATGTTCTTTTTATTCGGCTTCTATCTTAGATACGTCATGATGTTTGATTTGACAGTAGTATCACGTGTGTGTAGATTAGGGCATCTTCCGTCAGACTAAACAAGGCGCAGCCCTCCGGCCCACGGAGATCTGGATGCCATTGCACCACCTAGGTGGTTTCACCCGACCATAATAATGTGAATTAACATGCAGCCTCCAAGAGTCTGCAAAGAGCTGCCGGTCCATTTGAAACTTGAGGTCGCTACCTCACCTATCTAGTCTATACGTCCGTCTAACATGTCTGGATATTACGGGTGGACAAAATATACTGCATTATCCAATTATCCACAATAACGCACAGGCAACATTCTGTTCAAGTTCAGGGTACGTCAGACAACGCAAACCTTGGAAACCTAGACACTGACAGAGACCTTTGCGAGTCTGTATAAAGCATAGAAACCCTTGGTGCTGATTTTCTCGCAAACCCACAGCCTTTATCCTAATTAAACCCACAAACGAAGTCGTAAAGAAACCCATTATATACTAATGCTTCAATTAAGCAAGCCAGCATCGTTTGTAGAGCTCAGCTGTACGAAGACTCTTGCAGCCGGCGTCTTCATAACTTGGGAAAAAGGTCTGCGTGACGAAGCAATCCGAGCAGTGTCACCCGAACGGTCCAAGTAGTCCTTATTGATGCTTTTGGTACTTAACACAGCCCAAAGGTCCTACAATATTGGATACTGGGACCCTGAAGGTCAATGCAGGACATATTAACAGAACAAGTATTGGGGTAGGGAGGCATTGGAAGGGGGATACTCTTACTATCAGGTGTAAGATGCAAGCGGCAACGAATCCATGCATGATTGGGGTTTAAGCCGAGGGCCTTCCGAGACTTCTAGAAGATCCGGTGTATAAGGATTTAGGGTTTAGGGATTGTAGCCGAGAGTTTCGGGTGTGTAGGTACATATATACATATATATATATATATATATACGTATATACAAGTATATGATCATATGTATGTATATCTATATATATATATATATATATACATATGTAGAAAGTAAAGGGATAAGGGTCTTAGGATTTCGCTTGCGGCTTAGGGTTTGCAATGTGGACAGCGTCGCACGCTCGCTACGGTCACAGCACAGGTTTAACCTGACTGCCAGGAATGCCTGGGTTGCTGCTGGGACACGCAAAAACCGCGCTTCTGAAAGCAGTGATACAGAGGCCTTGAATGTTGGAACAGGGTCTGGGAGTACCTTCTACAAGCACAGAAACCTTTGCGCATTGTACTGAGACTTATACCAGAAAGTTCAAACGGCGAAGCAATAAGTGCAAGGACTTGCCACCTTCGCACAGAACCTCCGGTTCATTACAGGTAAGAAACAGCTAAGGGCTAAGGTCCTGCGGCCGTAGCTAAGCCCCACACAGTTGCCTTATCTCCTGTAATCACAATTCTTAATTTTAGGACATAAGGGTCTAAAGGAGCTCAGAATTAGGCACGGGTTTAAGATATTAGTTTTGTCAGTTACTAATGTGTACAAACATGGCTAGTTCTGAAAAAATAAGGTCCCTTTTTATTGGTCCGCCCAAATAATATGGCACCCTTATCGAAAGGATCCTAAAAATTAAAAGGGACCAGAATTTAGAGAACTACCGCATATGGGTAATAGGTACTTGAACCCTCAGGATACAGTTTGTGAAGCTGCGCTACGAGAAGATGTTCAAACTCTCGGCTATGGCTTAGGCTTTAAGTTTAAGGTTTAGGGGTTTAGGGTTGATGATGTGAGAGCCTTAAATCAGTAGATTAAGGTGTTGCAGTGTTGTTCGGCTTAACCCCCTTCAAGCCCTAAACAACAAACCCTACACCTCCAAACCTTAACCCCAAATGCTCCTTTTCGCCGTGCTTCAAGCTACATCTTAAACCCTGAACCCTAAACCCTCCGTTTGCGCCGTCCTTGCAGCAGCAATCCAAGCTTTCAAAACCATCAGCGATTCCAAATTTGTGAGGCTTGAGGCAGAATCTGTAGCTGAGTTGGTACGGTTTGTAGGCTTCGAAACATACATACAGCATTCATCGGTTTTGCAACAAGGATGTACCCCATATTGCAGTAAGCTTGGGTAGTGCCGATATCTCGAAAGGTTCTGGTACCCGTGTAAACATGCCCACCCCTGGTTCAGAGCTGTAGAGACTCATGATCACCCTAAACCCTCGGAGCTGTAGAGGTTCATGATCACAAGGTCGGGGGTTGACTTCAAAAACCTTGCACAAGGCCTGGGTGTGATTGACGTCAAAATACGCTCGGCTCGATTGCTCTAGTCTCGACCACCCTGACCGAATGTCCTAACTCCTGCCGAGAACCTCAACGTCTGACTGCAAGAAACCCTAAGCCCTAAATGCAACCCTTAAGTCGGAAGCCGTTTATACCGGCAATTTGCCCGAGGTGTCCAAGGTAGGGCAACTAAAAGACCAACGTACTGTATAGTCCGCTATGATTCGATATGGATCGATTCCCCCTAGCCGTTGAGGCCCGCTGCCTCTAAGGCTTGCGCACAACAGGGTTAACATGTGCGCATCTAGAACCAAAGTAAAAGCAATGCTGTTAAAACCCCAAGCAACAAGCACTTCCTACGCCAACTAATGAGGCTGAGGCCTTTCCGGCCTACAGATGCCTAAGCAGTCGTCTACCCTAAACCCTTTATGATGCCATTTATAACAAACACGAAACCCTACAACATCTAATAGTCCACCCTACTAAACCCCAGATCCTTCATAGTAAGCCCTATATCCTAAACCTTCCACCGCAATTCGCTCACCCTAGAACTCTTTGTAGTAACTAATTCCCGAAGTTGGACCTTGAAGCCTCCAGGGAGCAGCCCTCTCTGAACTCGACATCCACAGCATTGCAGCATGTGGCAGTCGATTCCGGTCCGGCCCCATCAGCTGTATCAATCACGAAAACGGACAACTCGCGAAGATGAGAGTGTGATGCTAGCTTAAAGCAACCTTTCATGTAAAGGGATCTATAGGGTTCCTTAAAGGGATCTATGGGGTTCCGTAAAGGGATCTGTGGGGCTCCTTTAAGGGATCTATGGGGTTTAGGGCTTCGGGTCCCCTGCTTGTCGGGTGAGGTACTACCATGTTCAAGTCAGGAGGTTTTGTGTCCGCTCAGTACGACTCTGTCTACCAACGTTCAAAAACGCTCAGCCCTACAAAACCTGAGCATTGGGGGCGCACTTCCGCATCTAGGGCCTAAGGGTTTCGGGAGGGCCACACGTGCTAAACTGTGCGCAGGTAGTGGGTTTTGCTGAGCTTCAAAAATCCTGACCAGCCCGAGATCTCCCCCAAAGAGAGCCGTATGCCCTAAAGAGGTAAGCCTGCAACCCTGGTCACAGGCCGAAAAGTTGAATGGGGGGGTCTTTCATCAATAGTTTGAATGATGTCTTGGGTATTAATTAGTATAATTAGTAGATAATATTGTATCGTGTAGCAATGTAGCCGTATAGTAAGATACTACAGCATATGGAGTGGTATGGCGTGGCATGATACAGTATATATAGGGCCATCAACCTCGATGATTGGATGTTGCCGCTACTCAATCCTTCCCTAAACACTGTCGGGCATTCTAGAATCACGGACACCAAACCAACCTGCTATAGCCCTGGTTCAACCTGACCACCGCAAAGCTTTTCTTAATGGCATTCATGTTCATGGACATATAAGACACTAGCTAACCAGATTAATTTTGACTGTAGGCTTTCAGGATTTCCACGTTGATCCGACCAACCCGGATGGTTTAGGGTTCTGCGTTTAAGGCCTGGACTTAGGGAAAAGAGCTAATGTCTTTAAGCCTGGGGCTTCGGGATTCAGGATCAAGAGGTTGACCGTTGATAATTCAGGAAATCTGACTCCTACATTATTACAGTACCCTTCAAGACTTATAGATCCCTTATTCTCACCCTGATTGACCCCTTTGAAGGATTGCAGTTGTCCGTTCCCTGGAAACCGTCTTGTCCAGTGCCCCAAATCCAGCAGAAGCGCTCAGCCGAACCATACTGTCAATCCTCGTTCAGAACCTGCGTGGTGAGTTAGGTACGGCCCCCTTACAGTAAGAGTCTATAATAGGGCTACTATTAAGGCATTAAGGTCCTACTATATCTGTATTATGAATACTCTTCAACTATTACTGAGTGGGGGCCGTACCCAAGTGGTGAGAGAGCCTGCAGAGATTAGTGTTTCGGGCCGTATGGAAAATTCCAGCTTTGAACATCCCAAGCCCCAACCCTCTTGGACAATACAACAACATCGTTCACACACGCTGGGGCTTTGAAGTTTGCAAGCAACTCCTATTCAAAACCTCAGCGCCTTACAAAAACATGTGCATGATCAACTCTAACCCCCAAACCTAAACCCTAAACCCGAACCCAAACTCCAGAACCCAGTTTTGCATCAGACCTCGGCGCAAGGAGTGTACGACCCGGCGAATTGCAGCTGAGGCCCCGTGCTGGTTCAGCTTTTGTAGCATGCCTGAGTGGCGACCGCCCAGGTGTCCATGTACCCATGTAGTATACGCAACCCAACCTCGTAATATAGGGGCCATAACAATCAGAATAGGGTTTTGGAATATATTATACTATAATCATAATAAGGACCCCCCACCATAGTATAGGCCCCAGTAGTAACCAGTTTGAGAATTGAGGATCCAGAGCTACGAACGTTTACATCTCCAAGCACTTTAGATTCGACTGTGTCGCTTCGGTTTAGGCTAACATGTCTACGAAAAGGAATATCCACCTGACCCTAAGGGTCCAGGTGCCCATACAGTAGATAGCCTGGCCCTAGAGTACCGAAATAGGGACTACGTTCAGGCAGAAGTAATGTGCTAGGCAAACAACCTAGCACTTCCAGGGTCAGTCACAGCACCTTAGCGCTAATCAATGCTTACGGAACGGCCTCAAGAACCAACAACCGCCTAACTTGGTCCCTGAGGGTCCATGTACCTAAAGCTTCAACATAGGCACATGGGTGGTCGTCAAAATTATGGTCCCTTTGGGGGTCCCTAGTCTAATACGGCACCCTAATACTTAAGGTACCCCAAAAAGTACCTGGACCTTGATTTTGACAGACTACCCACATGGACCCTTCAGGCTTGAACCGCGCAGTCTTCTACTTCTAAAGCCAGGGCTTTGGTCTTTAGACGTTTCGAATGTAGTATCTTTAGGGTTAAGGGTTCTTTAAGTGGGTAACCTGCTTTAGGGCTAGCATCCTAAAATACGAAATTACCGCACATTAGGGTCTAGCTTGGCATAGAAGGGACTTGCTGACCGAACTTGCTACACTGCAGGCTCAATATGAGTTCATGACTGAAACATGCGACTCAAGCATGAATCGCTGAGGCTAGGGGTGAGGGGACCCACATAGCCTGAACCCCAAACTTCCAAGAGTGTCAATGAAGCCTTTCCTGGGGCCCCTCGCGATCCTTGGCCGGAGGAGGCTCCGGGACGTAGGATGTCGAGCTCATGGGAGACCTGCACCGTCACAGGGCCCGGCAATGTAAACAAGGTAACCGAACATGCGCTTTAGGATTTAGGGCATTTAGGGTTGAGGGCTTAGGCTTTAGGGTGAAAATGCAGAGTGCAGGTACTTGGCAAAGTGCCAAGAAGCATGGCAAACAAATGGCGTCAACGCTCACTGCGGGTGTTCAGCGGGATGAGACTTCTTAGCTTAGCCCTGGAAGCTTTCGCGAGTTCAGGTTTCCCCTAGGGTCCATGTGCTTACACAGCATATCCTGGGCGTTCATGTAAAGGTCCCTATTTAGGGAGTGCTTGAAGACCGACGTATATACTTTCTAAGTCCTCGATTCTTAGGATTTCATGATGTTCACAAGAGGCTGAACTACTGCTGATGACATAAATCCTGCATTACCTTAAGGACCCTAAACTATGGGAATTATATTCCTTGTTAAGAGTAATGCAGGATTTATATCATCAACCGTATCAATCCCAAGAGTCGGGGATTTGGGGCGAATTCGGCACTGGACTCCGACACAGACAGGTGGTACACAAGATCCCCATGTACCAAGGATTTTAATTTCCGTGTTGCCCTTCGACAGAATAGAACAGAGCTGAGAATGAGCGTTGAACCAGGCTAGATGGTGCAGGAACAGGTAGCACCATTTCCGAAAGCAACGGCAGAACAAGCGTTGAACCACAATTTGTGGCGGGGAATACCCAACAAAGGCAGCATGGCAACAATCAGCCAAACACACAGAGACACACCCCTACCTTCTCCCTCTCCCTCTCTGCCTCGCTCGCTCGCTCTCTCGCTCAGTTTCCAAGTGAGGAATCCACTCATGCTCAGCCAAGAAATGGCAAACGGTGCATGTTGACAACAAGCTGATCATTGAGTTTGAACCAGCCGCTTGCCCACGGTCCGAAGTCTTGAGGAAAGGAACTCTTAAGGGGAACCCTGAACCCTTTAATTAGGGGCCTTGTGGCCTTACTGCCTGTCAGTATACAACCCAAAGTGTCCAAGTATCATGATGGTATATACTTAGACCCCCAAAATACCCTATAAGTATATACCATAATGATACTTGGACCCTTTGGACAAAATGGAGCCCGTAGTGAAGTCCCGGAACAGCCGCATGGAAGGCCTATCGTTCTCCTGGCTCGAGCTTCCTTTGCGCGATTTTTGTACGGTTCTTTTAAGGGATCACAAGGGCTTGAGGCTGAGGGTTCCTTTCACACGTGATCTATGCTAGGCTGGCCAGTAACCTAGGAATACAAAGGGCTCCCTTTTCGGTATTGGGTAACTTTGTTCGGACTACAAAAAAGGAATAAGGGCACTACTGGGCATCTTAGTATGATAACCAAGAATTATACAGGCTTGAGGTTGAGGGCTTTGGCTATGAGGATTGAAGGCTTGGTTTAGGGCTTGAGGTTGAGGGCTTTGCGTTTGAGGTTGGTAATGATTCACAGATGTTCTTGTTCCTAGGGTTGTTATAGGGGTTTTTATGGTTGAACAGCCATTCTTAGGGTTGTAATAGTTTTGCAGAAGTTTTCTGTGTAGAGCTTTAACTTGAGGTTTCACGGTTATCTATTCCCTAAACCCTAAATCCCTAAACCCAAGGTGCCTCACCTGCCAGAGCTTCGCAGCATGAGCTATGGTGATACCCGCCTGAATCACTTCTGGAATAACTCCTGGCCAGTGTTGGTTAAGAGGGGTGACCTTGGCCTGCTTGAGCACTTCGGTGCGGGGGAGGTAGTCAGTGTTCTGTGGGCTCCGGCTCCAGTGCAGTTTCCCGAAAACCTTGTCATAAGCCTCCGCGGTTGGAGTGATGCTCGGGAGGCTCCGTGTAGCTTCGCACTCCTGGCCGTGAGCCTGAGGACATAGGCTCGGGTGGGAGTGAAGTCATAGACCGCCCGAGACGTGCCAGCCTGCAGCCGGTGGAGCTGTGCCCAGATCCGGAACCGGCACCAGGTTTTGAGGGAGAAAGGGGGAACGCGAGGCCAAAGGCTTAGAGGACTCAAATCTTGAAGCCAGTGACCCCAAGACGTTATATTGGTTCCCAAAGGGCCCTAGGTACTGCTACGGGCGAATATAAGGATTCCTCATAATGAAAACATACATACTACGTATAATATAGGTACTTAGGACCCTTTGGGTTTGTACCATTATCATGCTGTTGACTATTAAAGTACTGTCATCACATTCTTCTGACTACTGTTACTATAACTGTTGCTATTCACTGCTATTCCTCCGAATTTCATTTGTCATTGTGTATTGTTGTAAACTGTCTTTTACTGCCCTACTCTGTGTTCATGCTCAAGGGTTAAAGGATGCAGGAACACCCTAATCCCTAAACCGGTGCCCTTAGCATGAGAGTTTCTTAAGGTACGCAGTGTGTCTCGGCAAAAAGCAAGCTTGACCCTGGACATTCAACTCCACGAATATGAGGGCCTTGAGAATTCCATCGGGGTGTGTCCTTTAAGAGCATTTGTAAGGCTTTTGAAACCACTAAAAAACATATTCTTCTAGCAGGTGGCCATATGATTAGTAGAACAGGGTTTGAGCGTATGTTCGGTATGTTCTTAGGACGACAGTGATGAAGTGTTCCAACCCAACCTCCACATTGAACCTCAAACCTGTGTGGAGGATACGGAATGAAGGCTTTAAAGCTCATGGGCGACCACATACCTTTAGAGTTTAGGTCTTAGGGTTTTGGCTTTAGGGTTTGGTTTGGGCTTTACGGTTTAAGCTGCAGATTATGATCAGATTATCTCTGAGCCAAGCAAGGACAATATCGAAAAATACATGACCGGAAACACACGAATCCCTCACAGTTCAGAAGCAAACCTGCAACCCGACAACCCTGCTGCTTCAACGTTACGAAGTCCTCCTGCCCAAATGCAAAACGCCTGAATACCAAGATCCCTAAACCCTAAACCCTAAACCGTGGATCACGCCACAAAGTCACTCCTAGCCTTTGACCCTGCAGGCC